>JAXCGZ010007701.1:45000-102500 GCA_037179515.1 Halocaridina rubra
TGAAGGCGAGCTGGAGTTCGCTCTGGAGTCGAGAACAACATACCTTTGGATTGGAGGAGAGTCGAGGCGTAACTAGTGTTCAAATCGGTGGTCCAGAGGATACGTATAGACTTCTCCGTCATCCTATTCTTATGTTGCCATTTCCCAACACTTTTTTATTGACTGTTCTCTCTCTCTCTCTCTCTCTCTCTCCTTTTGCAAACGATGGATTTCATTATCCTCTTATTCCATAGGTATTTCTATTTTCCCGACCTGCTCATATTAATGTCTTGATGAATCTGTTAGCTCTACTTAATTTTAGATATATTTTTTCTCTTTCTTACTTGTGTCTTCTTGATGCTTCTCTCAGTTCCAGTTTTCTGATTTTTCTATTAATACTGTATTGCATTTACAGACGATTACTTTATATTTTACTACTTTGTATTCTTTTTCCTACTTCATCCACCTCAGATCTTTACATTGGCTTAATTTACTCTTTTAACTCTTCTTTACATTAATTTTCATCTTTCGATCATATCTGTATTTTTCTTTATAATCTCTTTCATTCCCTGACCTCACTTAAATTTTAAATCTCTGGTTTATTCAGTTTTCGTCCTATTTCCATTATCTGTCTTTCCTTACACTAGTGTCTCTCTCTCTCTCTCTCTCCTCATTAACAGTCACTGTCCTATTTCTCATTAACATTATTCATTTTCTCTCTTCTATTTCCCTACTTTGAATACCCAATGTACTTTGGAAATAAAGATTTATTATTATTATTATATACTCTCTCACTGATTATCTTTCTTCTCTCTTTCGTCTTCCCCCCTTCCCAAATCTCTCCTTTTCCCCCCAAGTTCAAGGTGAAATTCCCATGGTTGGTTAACCAAAAAGGGACTTGGGGAAATCCACTCTATTAATTTTTCCGCAAATTCTTTCTCTCTTTCTTTAATAACTATCATCACAGAACAACAAAATCAAGGACATTAATATCGCAGTATAAGTACGTTGGAATAAATGTTTCGTATAATTTGCACTGTATAATATTTCTATATTAATACTGTACAAGAGATATAGTCCCCCTTATAAAGGGGGAGGGGGTGACTGAGCCAAAGTAAAATACCTTGACTCTTTGCGGGGAGAAAACACGGAGGGGATTCCTAGTCCCTTCGTTCCATCCCATTTAGCTGAATTTTGCGACACGCAGGGGTACACGGAGGAAAACTTGCCCTCTCCTTCGGGAGGCAATTATATAAACAGGTATTCTACTTTCTTGATGAAATGATGCGATTTTTTTATTCATATAAGCAGCATTATATATATATATATATATATATATATATATATATATATATATATATATATATATATATATATATATATATATATATATATATATATATATATTACTTTTTTTTATTGTGACACCAGGACGGGCAAAAAAAAAAAAAAAAATTCTACCCTTATCGGACCTAGGCACGAAAAAACATAATGAAAAACAAAGATGGGGATATATATATATATATATATATATATATATATATATATATATGTGTGTGTGTGTGTGTGTGTGTAACTATTTTTTTTTTTTTTTACAAAACTGATGCTTGCGGGAATGAGCTCCATACTCGGAATTCCTCGTCTCCCAGTAGGTTCCATTTTTGTACTCAGTGATATTTATCATACTTGTCCTTAAAACTATGGATTGGGCTAGCATTAACTACCTCTTCGCTTAGCGAATTCCAATCACCAACTATTAAAAAAAAAAAAAAAAAAAAAGTACAGCCTTACATCCAGCAAAGAAGTATTTGATCAAGTGCAGCCATATCGAAATATCGATTCCTAGGTACTCTGCAATAACCATGAAGGAATTTAAAAACAGTCACCATATATCCCTTATTCTTCAAGCTTCGAGTGATGGCAAGTCTAATTCCCTCAGCCTCTCATCATAACTGAGATTGCGTATTCCTGGCACCAGTTTCGTGGCTTGTCTTTTAACTCTCTAGCTTAATGGTGTGCTTTTTTCAAGTGTGGATTCTAAAAGGGGGCTACATATTCAAGATTTGGCCTCACATAGGTTAAATAAATGTATCTTAACATTTCACTGTCCATATGCCTGAAGACTACCCTTACATATATATATATATATATATATATATATATATATATATATATATATATATATATATATATATATATATATATATATATATATTATTGTTGTTCAGGTTTTACGTCGCGGACTCCCTTTCCTACCAAGCGATAGGACGGTTGCCTTCTTGCGAAGGATTTGTTTTGGCAGATGTAATCCTTACCTGAGTGCATGCCCTTGCTAACCTCACCCCGTGACGGGGCGCGAACCCTCGACCTGACGCCTCAGAGTCGCGGGTGCTACCGTTTGAGCCACGGTGACTATCTATCTATCTATCTATCTATCTATCTATCTATATATATATATATATATATATATATATATATATATATATATATATATATATATATATATATATATATATATATATATATATATATATATATATATATGAATCATTTTTTACCCGGACCGGGACTTGAACCTAGGATTCATAATTACTAAGTCGAGGCGCTACATATATATATATATATATATATATATATATATATATATATATATATATATATATATATATATATATATATATATATATATATATATATATATATATATGCTGTTTATATGCAATTCCGGAGACAAATCTAATAGTACGTTTATTCTTAGATCTCCCTCATTTTCCCTCTCTTGAATATTATATATATATATATATATATATATATATATATATATATAATATATATATATATATATAATATATATATAATTTCATTAAAAAAAAAGTAGAATAAATTAAATTTGGCTACCGCATGTATACATGGAAAATGTCATTAATATATGAGACAAAAGATTATTGTTATTTGATAACTAAATTAAAGCATATACTAAATAAAGCAGTAGTTAAATCTATGAAAAAAAATCGTTATTATGTAATATACTGTATACATACAAAAAGATGCATGCGTACAGTACGGTGGAAACTTGAGACGTGATTCGTGTGACCCATGACCCGGAGGTAACTGTGGTGTGTGTTGAGAGAGAGAGAGAGAGAGAGAGAGAGAGAGAGAGAGAGAGAGAGAGAGAGAGAGAGAGATAGAGAGAGAGAGAGAGAGAGAGAGAGAGAGAGAGAGAGAGAGAGAGAGAGAGAGAGAGAGAGAGAGAGAGAGCGAATTTATTACGGAAATATGTTGGTTTTCCCCGAGGTTTTCCAAGTCAGTGTGAGGATGTGTTACAGTACGGTACTTCTCTCTCTTAGACTTCTTTTTGTAAAATCTTCGAGCCATGACTTGTCACACAATGGTTACACTAATTATTTTAAATTATCTTTGCTTTGAACTCTTTGTTACATTATTACTACTATTATTATCATTCTATTCCAAAATTATAAATTTTAGGCGAGGTGCACGAACACAAAAAGGTAGATAAGGCAAATGAGGAAGAGTTCCATTGAGACAATCTAGAAAATATGACAAGTGTTTCAGTCATTACCCCAGAAATGTACCGGATATCCAATAAAAATATTCGTTTTCTCTATTGAAAGAGATAGCATGCATAAAATAATAATATATATATAGAATAATTATAATTTTCACCAGTGAGCTGTTATATCACTGAGGTAGCAGAGCTTTCCGATATTCTTCCCATCGTTGTCTCAACATTTTTGTGGCTATAAAACATCAGGGAGGAAGAAATTGCCAGCTATAGGCCTCTCTTCCTTTTAGTCAAATCTGACGTCATATCAGGAATACGACATGAACTTTTCAATCACCTGGGATATCCTATATAGGAGCCTCTTACATGAAGTGCATACGAAGGCATCACTGGCTTTCTCCTACTACTAAATTATTGCTACTATTCTTTCATGAACAATGCCCCTTACCATGAAAGTTATAAGGACGGTCCTTACCCACAAAAGATGAAACAGGAATAACTCATTTGCAGCCCTGTTTTGCTACTCATTCACTCACATTCAAGTATGTCTAGATAAAAAAAAAAAAACTGAATAAAATAAAGCCCATATCTCTGCTATTTACAAAAATAATCCTAAGATTTCCCAACTATACCCGGAAGACATAATCATCTGGGCTTGGAGAAACACCGTCAAAGAGTAAAAATAAATTAAAGTTACTTCATCTATCTTGCAATATTGTTAACCTCTTGTAAGAGCATTGTTAGAGGGGTATCTCTGATCACTCAGCAGCTTGCACCCTCTAACCATTATAGCTACGTCCGTGCATCAGGTAGAGTAACAGCTAAATAGGTATAACAAGTTGATTTTCTCTCTCTTGGAACAAGGCTGAGCATATATACAGTATCATAATTCTTCATTCAACAAAGGTATGCTGCTTGTGACTTTCAAGAATTCAGTTATGCAATGCCTGACCAAACCAGATGTCAATGGAATTGAAGGACTTGATACCTGAATACAGAAATGGCAAATATAATACTGGAGAGGACATATTTCACAAGCAATATGAAACTGACATTGTTAATACTTATCCAGATAAGAGGTCACATTTCGTCACAATCATTATCATGATGTACATAAGATTACCATAATCTTTTGATGGACTTCCTATGCAGAATTAGCTTACTTTTCTGTGATTATATGCAGGCCTTTGTAGACAAGGACATCTAATACAATTGGCAAGTTTGAGACAATATGATAACGTACACCCATAAGGATCATAAAAAAAAAACTACTGTGGTACAGTGATCCCTCGTTTATCGCGGCAGTTCGGTTCCGGGACCAGCCGCGATAGGTGAAAATCCGCGAAGTAGGGTCACAATATATACATAGGTATTTTACATTTATTTTTACCTTTTCTGTATAAACCCTAACTGCACTGTTAAAAAAAAACACCTTTTGCTTTATTAATAACAGCGTGCAAGCGTAAATTTATACGAAAGTGATAGGTAAACTTACCGTGAATGAGGTGATGATGACGTGACATACTCATATACATAGGTACTTTACATTTATTTTTACCTTTACAGTATAAACCCTCCCTGCACTGTTAAAATACCACCCTTCACTTTATTAATAACAGCATGCAAGCGTAAATTTATATGAACATGATAGGTAAACTTACCGTGAATGAGGTGATGATGACGTGTATAGACTCCAGAGGAAATTATTCCACAGCCAATGACAGCTTAACGGCTGCTTTCTGCGAGAGAAGACATGGTAATGGGGAGTTGCTATCGCTGTTTCTTCTTTTGTTGGTAGATAGTCTTGTAAGGACTCATGGCATCGTCGAGAAGATTGCAGAAGGTCACCGAATGAACCATATTATCGTCATGTTCTTGCGAGAGTTGTTGGACTGCTTTCACATGTTCATACATGGCTGCCAGACGTTCGAGTGTAAGGCCAGGTTCTTCGATTTCTTCGTGCGTTTCCTCTGGTTGCTCTTCTTCCTCTTCTTCGCTCGCTGATTTTGTCAGTTCCTCCAAGTCTTCATCAGTCAAAGGCTGCGAGTGGCAGTCGATAAGTTCATTCACGTCTTCGTGAGTCATATCTTTAAAGCCTTCTCCTCCTAGAAATGCAGCCAACTTCACAGCTTTCGCAACTGCCGAGTTATGGACTTCGTCAGGAGCGCATCCCTTGTGGTCGTAGATGACTTCGGGCCACAATTTCTTCCAGCTGGCATTGATTGTGGTCGGCTTCATCTCTTTGATTGCATTCTGAATATTTTGAAGGCATGTAGCAATCGTGTAGTTACACCACTAAGTCTTCAGTGAGAATTCTTTGTCCGAATCCACGGATTCAACCAGGTTCGCCAGGCATTTCGTGTGTAGAGGGCCTTGAATGCACGAATAGCGCCTTGATTCATATGCTGAATCAGTGATGTCGTACTCAGTGGCAGGAACTCTACTTGAACACCGTCATATTCGAGATCGGGCGCGTGGCCACCAGCATTATCCATCAAAAGAAGGACTTTAAATTCAAGACCCTTTTCCGCAAGATAAATTTTGACCTGAGAGATAAAGCCTTGGTGAAACCAGTCCGATGTGAGGCTTTTCGAGATCCAGGCCTCTCAGGGTTAAGCATCCAAAACACTGGCAGCAGATTCTTAATCTTATTCTTCAAAGCCCTAGGGTTCTTAGACTTGTAGATAAGCCCGGGCTTTAACATGAAGCCCACAGGATTCCCGCACATGATGAGGGTAACACGGTCTTTGTGCGCTTTAATTCCCGGAGCTTTAGCTTCTCCCTTGAAGAGAAAAGTGCGAGATGGCCCTCTTTGCTGTTTTACTAAATGAAATAGTTGCTGTTTTTCTAATATTTGCCTCGTCCTTTTTGATGTATCAAACAGTGGACTCGTTGAGGCCAAAATGGCACCGACATCAGCGAACCTTCTTCCTTCCTTCAGCATATCTAACAGTTTTACCTTTTCTGCTATGGTCAACACCTTCCTTTGCCACTTCTGCTTACTACCAGATGCCTTAGATGAAGGACGCTTGGGAGGCATTTCAGAGATTGAAAAACAAGAGTAAAATAAAATCACAAGCACAATGTATTAAGAAGCGCAACGCGAACGGCGCACACGTGAGTTAGACTGAATGGGTGAGGCGAGACAATGGAAGACGCTGGGAGAATGAAGCTTCAATCAAAAATCCAATCAGACCCCATGATACAGAACATACAGAAAAACAATTCTGTGATTTGTCATCTCCCACCCTTTAAGCCAACAGCATCCCATGAACTATCTCACGTAGGTGCGAGTCTTTGCATTTCCCAAGACGCCTATACAGTGTACGCTATCGTACAGTATTTTACATGGTGCAATACTGTGAGTTATATGTTTAAATTTGTTTTTTCTTATTTTTAACAGTTTTATTATTCTGAGGCTAGGAAATACCTTTTTTTATCAATAACATAATGAAAATACTGGAAATTTTAATATGTACAGTGATCCTTCGCTCTATCGCGTTTCTTGCATCGTGAATTCACTGTACCGCGATAATTTTGGGCTTTTTTTTTTGGTATATGCTAAAATACAAAAATATTAAAAAAATAAAAATTTTCAGTATTTTCATTTTTTTATCGAAAAAGAAAATTTCATTAATTGATAAAAAAAATCTATTTCCCAGCCTACGAATAATAAAACAGTAAAAAATATAAATTTAGATATATAACTCACAGTATTGCATCATGTGAAATACTGTCCAATAGCGTACAATGTATTGGGGTCGCACCTACGTGAGCAAGCATATACATTAAAATTTCCAGTAGTTTCATGATTTTATTGATAAAAAAAACGTATTTCTTAGCCTAAGAATAATAAAACAGTAAAAAAATAGTAAAAACCATAAATACTAACAGTATTGCACCATGTAAAATACGATACCGGTATCAGCATTTCGGAAAACAAAAAGGGTCGAACCTACGTGAGATAGTACATATTGAAATTTTCATTTTATTGATAAAACAAGTATTTCCTAGCCTAAGAGTAATAAAACAGCAAAAAATAGTAAAAAACATAAATTTAGATATATAACTCACAGTACTGCATCATGTGAAATACTGTCCGATAGCGTACGATGTATTGGGGTCGCAGCTACGTGAGCTAGCATATATATTAAAATTTCCAGTAGTTTCATGATTTTATTGATAAAAAAACGTATTTCTTAGCCTAAGAATAATAAAACAGTAAAAAACATAAATACTAACAGTATTGCACCATGAAAAATACGATACCGGTATCAGCGTTTCGGACAAAGGCTTGCACCTACGTGAGATAGTTCATGGAATGCTATTGGCTGAAAGAGTGAGAGATCTGCATCATGGGGTCTGATTGGCTTTTTCATTGAAGTTTGGTTCTCCCACCATCTTCCATTGTCTCGCCTCACTCGTTCAGTCTAACTCGCGTGTGCGCCGTTCACGTTGTGCTTATTAATACGTTGTGCTTGTGATTTATCTTCTTAACTTTTTCAACCTCTGCCATGCCTCCCAAGCATCCTTCATCTTCTAAGGCTTCTGGTAGTGAGCCTAAGCGGCAAAGGAAGATGCTAACCATAACAGATAAGGTGAAACTCTTAGATATGTCGGCCGCTATTTTGGCCTCGATGAATAACAGCCGTAAAGCTGTTATTGGCTGCGGAATAATTTCCTCTGACGTCTACAAACTCATTACCACCTCATTCACGGTAAGTTTACCTATCACGTAGATATACATTTACGTTGCATGCTGTTATTTATAAAGTAAAGGGTGGTTTTTTAACAGTGCAGGGAGGGTTTATACAGTAAACGTAAATATAATTGTAAAATACCTATGTACATGAGTATGTCATATAAATTTACGCTTGCATGCTGTTATTTATGAAGTAAAGGGTGGTTTGTTAACAGTACTGGGAGGGTTTATACAGTTTATACAGTGTAAACGTAGGAATAAATTAAATATCTATGTACATATAGGGTGATCCTACTCCGCGAAATGCCTGTCTTGCGCCGGGTCCCGGAACCGAACCTTTGCGATAATCGAAGGAACACTGTACTAGCTCACGTAGGTGCAACCCTTTTCAACTTCCGAAACACTGATACCGGTATCATATTTTACATGGTGCAATACTGTGAGTTACATGTTTAAATTTATGTTTTTTACTATTTTTTACTGTTTTATTATTCTTATGTTTTATTATTCTTATCTGATTATTTTATGAATAAAATAATCAAAATACTGGAACTTTTAATATGTGCTAGCTCACGTAGGTGCGACCCTTTGTGTTTTCCGAAACGCCGATACCGGTATTGTTTTTTCTATGGTGCAGAGTTACATGTTTAAATTTGTTTTATTATTATTTCTTACTGTTTTATTATTTTTAGGCTGGGAAATAAATTTTTTTATCAATAAAATAATGAAAAGAATTTTTTTTTCAATAAAATAATGAAAATATTGAAAATTTAAATATTCTTATATATCCAGAAAAAAAAAGCTCGCCGAAAAAAACTGCTACGCACTGAATTCGCAATAGGTGAACCGTGATATACCGAGGGAACACTGTATATCCATTAACAATACGTGTACGATGTCCACTACCTACTACTACTACTATTCCTTAACAGTACTGTAGTGTACATTAAATAGATTTAAAACTAAAATAGCATTCATATCATTTATTTCATATTTTTGCTGTTCAAAGAAAATATACCCTGCATAAAGAAATTAAAATCCGTGCAAAGGTTGTTGTAGTGATGATAATAATAATAATAATAATAATAATAATAATAATAATAATAATAATAATATATTTTTGTAGTTTTTCACTATGATGCCATATTGATAATAACTACAGCAACTATAGGTTTTCATAGGATGATGCCCAGTCCATTAGAAGCCACTATGGACTAAAAGAAGGGAGGGAGGCTGTCTTCATCTCACCCAGTCCATCCTTACTCCTTTTATCAGCTATTGTGGCAAAAAAAAAAGCACTGGCACAATAAATTAAAAAAAATAACGAAACACTTTTGAACATATATCTATTAATCACCAAACAATTGGAATCATATGCAATTCAAACGCACTAAAAACTAAAGAAATTAAAAAGAAAAATTACAAGATGTATCATCAATTTGATGCAATGACATAAATTGTCACATTACATAACTGGTGATTTACAATTTATCAAGATACATAAGGGAATAACTGCTAAACATATTTGGACTATGTTGCATATAACATCTTTATATACTGCGACAAACCCAAAGAAAAACCATACAGTGCCGTGTCTGTCATTAGGATACAGAAGAGCCAAACTTGTAATTAATAAAAGGTACAAGAAAATTGCATACTCTGATCAAATTTTGACAAATTGAAAATCACAACAATTTTTCAATTCTGAATTCCAACACTCACAGCTTACAAGCTATCTGAAGTTTATACATACTGTATGGCTGCTTTCAAACCAACGGGTTAAGTCACTAAAGATGAATAAATCCAGCAAGGAGGAATTGGGAAAAAAAATCATTAAGCTTTCTGGAAATGTTCTCCGAGTAATGAGAAACTCAAATACTTTGTTACAAATGGAGTCACGTCCCATATTCATGGAGTTTTCTTTAATAATATTGTCATAACTACCAAGTCTAATAAGTTTTAGTAAAACCTTTACTCTATCTAGGGAATATTAACCGTCTGTGCACATTCTGCTATAGCAGAGGGAATAAGCAAAATGCTTTGTGAAAGAAAACGTCCTCAAAATCACATGTATTATTGGTGAAATAAACTATTCTCAAATAGTTCAGATTACAAAAGAATATCCAAATAAATTTGATGGAAAATATGTTCCAGTAATCAAAGCACATCCACTGTAAATTGCCATCAGCAAACTTAAAAAATCTTTATGTACACATCAATGGAATTTAATTTGTCTTGTTTGGTATGAATTTATACCAGAGGCTTATACAGATCTCACTACTTAGAATACCAGCATAATATTCTCTCAAAAGAACTCAAAACCACAAAAATATTGAAAAAATAACAGACAGTTACAAAGAAAATAGTAGACAGAGATATATAGATGGATACAGATAAACTGGTACTGAAAAGTCATATGGAAGCAGACAGAATAATAAAACATCATACAGATAAACAAAACTAGATATACAGATACCAATAAAGATAATGGCAGGCAGAAAGCTAGAAAGAGACAAATAGATGAATAAAGATACAACAGGGAAGGACTGATATGTAGATATGATGCATGTGTGGTCTAAAAAAGTTTGCTGTGGAGACTTCTCTCAACAAAAATAATATTACTTCTGTAATTACAGCACAAGGATCTAGCAACATTTTATAGGTTGTCATCTAAAAATTTGCAAAAATCTCTGATTTGCAAGTTGAGAAAGCAACTGTCAAACTTAGGTAGAAGTTACCAGTAAAATAGAAATACTTTTATGAAAACATGATGCCCAGTAGTACGAGATGATTCTCAATCTCTTCCATACTAACACTAACAATAATTCACCTCTAATTAATTCAGAAAAAAATGATTTGCAATAATGAGAAAAATTACTTATACATATTAACTAAATCTAGGCAGACACTAAAGTGCAAACTCTCTACTCTTGCACGGGCAGTGACTGATGTAAATTTTAGGAAAGGCTTTTAATGGTTCATTCATACCCAATACATATCTTCATACTGCTGAGGAATGTTATCAATGATCCACTGGCCAGTCTTATACACTATCAAACTGCATTCTATATTACACTTTTACAAAATATGCAACAAAACTAGCTTTATACAAATCAACAGAACATAATCCTAGAATCTGGCATTTCCTTCGACCTGGAATTGCAGAACTTGTTAGAAATACTATGGGATTTCTGAAGCAAGAGGGCTCAATGAATGAAGTACTCTGAACAGATGTTTGGTGGCGATACATGACAGTCTGCTGTTCACTTTATTTAGCTAGTTGGTTAAAATGGATAATGAGAGATTAAAGAAAAACATTTACAAGGAAAGTTTCTTGTCTGCTAGTGCAATAAGTAGGGTATAATGTAAAAAGAGGGAGAGATACAGAGAGAAATGAGAAGCCTTTGTGAATTTCTAAATCCAAAGTATGCTTAGTGTATATACAGAAATCAGTCCCAAAACAAAGCAATAGATCCTAAACTCATGAATGGTCGTCTTCAGATGATGATGTTGATGATAATAATAACAATAATAATAATAATAATTATAAAAAAAACACACACATGAATTTTAGGAAAGCTTTACAAAAACTTCAGCAGGATTTACAAACTTGAAAACTACAAGGCTGAGATGTTGCTTCACTTATTATGACAGAAATACTCAAAACTGAAAAAGGAGATTGAGTAGATAGACAAAAAAAAAAATAAAAAAGGACAAGACAGTGGGCTAAGTAACAAAAAGGAACTTAAATTGTTTGTAAGGAGAATATGCTGGATATTGTGTTATTTAAAAGATCATTTACCCTGGCTACTCATTAATGAGTAATACCTTGTGAATGTGAGTTAAGGGCTAGAGGGAGTTGGTTTGAAAGTGATTACCTCAGCAGCAGAGGTATCTTGAGCCATTTATGAGATATTAATACCCTAATATAATCATAGAAGTCCTAGAAAAAGGGGTTAGAGACAATTAGCATAGTTACTATTCCATTTCCTTATCAAAAACATGACTTCTAAGTTTTATGGGCCATAAATCTTCAAAGTACGGTCCATAGACGTCGAACAGAGGTAAGAAGCGTTTGTACCAAATCGCACGCCCGTTGCCATTGCCGTGTGATCATTGAATACACGCAAGTCAGTCCATTGTTTGCAAAGGTATACTCTGAAAGATAATGATTATAAAATTGAATGGTGATGACAATACAAAAACTAAAACTACAGTACAGGTACACAGTGAGGACAGCAAATACAATGCCATATAAGATTAATTATGATCCTGTTTGCACTATGGCTACTTAAGCTACTGCCAAACTAAAAGTGAGAGCCTTACAATATAAATCCCTGTGGCTGCATGTTCATTATTTAATACAATATACGAAGCCATCAAGGATTTAAAGGAGCTGAGAGAAATCACCCAACCACTGTAAAAATTTACTTTCTATTACTGCAATCACCATATTAACTAAATGATTCATTGGCAAGGCCCCATTAAAGTCACTTATCAAGCTAACAGTACTCTAACCTGTGGCATAAAATTATTTTTTTCATGATAATGCCTCAAGACTAATGTAAAATATGGAGATCCTGCCTTCAAATACCCAATTTAGCCAGCTACCATATCGAATATAAGAATATAAATTTCTAAATAGTTTCTGCTTTCTGGTAGCTTTATTAAGTAAAAATTATGAGAATGATACCTTTAACAGAGGCTGATTATTTACAACAATTAAAAATATGGCAGACATGCTGCATATCTTTAATACCCAATAGCAACAATAAGCTTAAGTTCTCTCTTTTCTTATACAAGTATAAAGCAGTCTAAGGAATAGGTTTTGTGTGTTATGTAAAGGGACATCAAACTTTACTAGAACAGGACACTTGGCTGATGCCGTTTGGGTACTGACAGTTACTGTTGTTGCAGTTCCCTGGGCTACTTAGCCGAACGGTCCCCCGAGTCCCTAAGGAAGGCCACTCCTGATCCAGGGCTTTCTCACAGAGCTCTCAGGGAGTGTAAGTTTTGTTGTTGGCATATGTGTATGTAAGCAGTCCAGTGTTCCATAATGTGTTTGATTGTATGTAGTGATGTTGGCATGGCAGTTTTGTATAGATAGGTTAAGTTTCTAAATAAAAAACATCTTCTTAGTGGCACAATGTCCATTGCCAAATGTACCAAATCCAATATTTACAAGATGCAATAGTGGTAGCTCAGAGCTTTCAACACAATATCAGGATTATTATTGCAGCACAGTGTAACCTGTTGCATTATCTATATTATACTGTAATTCATTATAAGTAAAACTTTAAAAAACAGACTGCAAGGAATCTCTCATTAAAGAAAAGAATCAGTTGTTGCAAAGTAAAGGCTCTGAAGTATTCCAGACCTAATTCTTAAAATGCTATTAAACATCTTTTTCTATATTTTTGAGGCAGTTTATAGCACCTACATGGAATTATACAGCTTATAAACCACACTACCTTAAACTTCATAAATTAGTAATAAAGTAATACTATATACTGTATATAAAGTTTAACAATACCTTTCCATTGTAATGAATATACTCACTCTAATATACATTCACTTTAACCTCCATCATATTTAGCTTATGTGATTTTCAATCAATCCATATGAAAGTTCAACTTGCAACATATCAATTGGCTTCAATTTCATCCACTAATCTATTTATTTATTTCATATCCACTGGTTTAATGCTTATACCACTTAATGTGACCACTATAAAAATGAGGATATCTCAAATCCACATAACTTACCTAACATCTGTTCCTGCCACAGCTAAATAGGTTCCAGACTGGTCAAAGCACAGATCCATCACTTCGTATCCTTCATCTAACTGGATGGTTTTGAAATTCTTCAGTTTACGTAAATCCCAAAGGCGCACTGTCGAATCCTCTGCTGCCGTGGCAAGGTAGTAACCATTTTCACTGAAGGCTATTGAGCTTATGGCTCCACTATGACCTGAAAGTAAATATGGACTCTTACTTATAATGGTCACTGGCTGTAATTTTCATGTCAGTAACAGGAAAACTTTGAGATGTTGCTAATCTTATATATTTTTGTGTTGTCATTCTCGTGTCACAATTGAATGAGGGTGGACAGAGACAGGTTGGAGCTAGGAATTTAGGCTGGATTTCATCCCTAATGTCCTACTGTGGGCTCGAACACAGGATTGTTACTTCCTGAGTCAAGCGTACACTTGTTTTCAAAGGTAACATCTTAATAAAATATATCTAAATCCACATGAAATAATTCTACCCCAATCTACTGCCTCTTTAATACAAATCATCCTCGGCAATATGTAAATATTCTATAAATCTTGTTTTGTATATGTAAGAGAGTAATCAAACAGAATGAAAAGTTTATCATAATAACATGGACAAGTATAGGATTCAAGTTAGTCAAAAAAATTTATACTATAAATCAGATATGGGCAACCTTTAAGATATTACAGGTCACTTAAGATATTTTTTCATCTTAATTCGAGCCAAACGTTCACTTCAAAAATGTCAGATTTACTTACATACTATTTTTAGCTACAGCATTTATATACAGTACTAGTAATGAAATAAAAAATAAATAAATAAATAAATAAAAATCAATCTGGACCAAGGGCCAAATCTATTTTATAACTTTCATTTATTTAATTTTTTAATATTAACGATATACAACAACTGTAGCTAAAAATATTATGAGAATTAATCTGACATTTTGGAAGTAAGCAACTGATTCGAATTAAGATGAAATATATCTTTTGTGGCCCGGAATATCATAAAGATTAACTATGTGCGCTAGAAACATTATTTGTACATTCCGATCTGGAACCATATTCTATTAAGTATTCATAATATTGGGAGTGTTCACAGTAAGTATTGTAACTGCCTAACGACAATACAATACTTGAATCAGGCAAACCCAAAACTCCTGCCTCGAAAGTACCAAAATGAAGGGATCAATTGTTGATTAAGTAATATTCATAATATAAAAACTAACAAGCACACTTACAATGACCTTACAAATAGTCTCTGTAATATGAATTCTATATCTGCCTAGAGGGACACTAGCAATGAAAAATAAGATTATAATAACATTAACAAACACATTTTAAAAACTTACCAGGGAAGTTAGCTACATTTGATCTTTCTTTTAAATCCCAAATCTTGATTGTTGCATCCTGTGTTCCAGTACCAAGGATAAGACCATCAGGGTGAAACTGAGCTGCTGTTAATGGTGAACTAGCCGATGCGTCACTGACCTGCACGATAATACAACCAGCATGACATGAAAAATCTGTGGTGATTCTTATGTCTTGAAAAGTGTGTATGGTTATGACATAATAACTACTGATCAACTTTGGAACTTTTTTTGTCTCTGGGAAGATAAAGAACTTTAGTGTTTTACAACTACTACTACAATTGTTGCCACCCAAGATTCAATACTAACACATTAGTCACATTATTTCATACACAATGACTTCTCCAATCAGGGTTAACAGGGTAGTTATACTCAAAGCAAGACAATCTGCATAGAAAAAAAATACTTTTCTTCTTTATACATATAAACACCCTCACTTATGAACACTATACAGATTGAACAAGGTCAAGCCACTGCCAATGCTAAAGTCCCCAACTTGACCACAAATTTCTCGTTCCTACAGCCAAACAGACTGAAAGTATGTAACTTTCTGCACATCTTCCTTTAATTTAGTTATATAATCATTTACTCCATATTCTATCCCATTTCGAGAGAAAGTTGAGTAAGGTAATTTTTTCCAAAATTACATGAGCTTTGAATGACAAATGCATAAACTTATATTCTTTGTAAGCTTACCTTACACAAAACTCTTCCAGTCCTTATATCAGAAAATGCCCAGTTATGATCACGTGATGCTGACAATAGATAATCTCCAGTAGCATGTAAAGAGAGGCCGGTGACTGGACCATCGTGAGCACGGATCAACTGAAGTGTCTGGGAAGTTCCAACGTTCCATACGCGAATCTGAAATAAAAAGTTATTTCTTTATACTTTCAATCCACTTGGGATTATCTAACAATAAGGACAGTGTTAAGGATAATACTTTCATCTATATCTGTTATCGCCAGCCAAAGGAAGAGATTTGTTTTATATGAGATGCAACATCCCAATGAGAAAGAGAAGTGCCACAAATATAATAATAAAAATGCATGCAGCAGGATTTCAACGTACATTTGCAACATATGTTTCGTTTCAATACTCTGAATGTCAAGCAGACAAAATTAACTGCTGGGGTAATTCAATAGCAAAGCATGCAGAAAAGTAATCTTGGTCAGTAATTTCTCATTATACATACAGATTAGAAGTGGCTTGCACTTTCAAACATAAATGACAAATGGCAGATTGATGCATATCTATTAACTTAAAACCAGCAAAATGACTTTACTTCTCAATGTATTTGACACTCCAGCTGCAAATACAGACATTCCCAACTTATGAATGAGTTAGGTTCCAGAATTCCCTTCGTAAGTTGTGTTTAGGTAAAAAAAAAAAAAAAAAAAAAAAAAAAAATGTGGAGTACATACATATGCAGTACTGAGGCTAAAAATTCTTAATTACTACATAAAACATAAAGTATACAGTATTAATGAATTTTAATACAGAAATAATAATGTAATAATACAATACAGTACAGTGATACATGGGTATATAAAGAGTGAGTTTGTGTTTGTATCTGTGAATGTTCGTAAGTAGGGGAGCTTCTGTACTCAGGACATATGGAAACTAACCATCCTTCAATCATTACTGTTCTGCATAATTACCGTAATGAAACATACAAGCAGACGTAAGTTACACAACAGATTCAAATCTCTTTACCTGTGTATCAGGCGAGGCAGTGATGATGGTGTCTTCCGTAGGATGATACACCACACACGAGACTTTTTTGGAATGGCCTTTCAATATTGCTACAACCTGGAATACAAAAATATAAGGTATTATTGGATATATTTACCCCTCTAGTTATAGCTATATCCAAACATTTTACAAGTCTTCTGATCCCAGCAAATACTGCAGTGGTAACTGGATATTATGATGAAGCTATTTGTTGATGCTGATTGATATGCTAAACTTTAATTCTATTAATTTGCTATAGTTAATTTAAGAAAAATTACTATATATATATATATATATATATATATATATATATATATATATATATATATATATATATATATATATATATATATATATATATATAAAACTAAGAGATAAGTAAAGAGGGTTTCAAGAGACTCGAGGAAAGTGCCATGAATGTCTATACAGCAATATAACCACCTCAAATCTTTTATTTCTCTACAAGCAAATACTCACCTGTTCCGTATCCTTGTTAAAGACCGTGGCATTTTTGTCAGCACCTCCTGTTACAATTTTACTGGTATCCTTCTGATGTACATCAACAGCTAAGATGCCAGGCACTGAGGCACTGTGCAACCCCTATGAAAAATAAAGAAAGGTTACTCTGGTCTGCAGGAGGATAAACCCATGAGGCAATTAATATACTAATATGAGAGTGCCCTTTTGTGTGTCATTATTAATCCCCATTTAAATGGAAAGTAACAGACCAATATAAATACAGAAAAATTACCGCACAGTTTTACAAATAAGAATAAATATTATTCAGATAGCTTAAAAAATGAACAATGTCTCTAAAGACTGTCAATATCTCCATAGATATAAAAATACAGGGACCTTTCTTAACTCTTTTAACTCCATCCACTCAACTGTTTGAGTGTGCACACGTGGATATCTACTCAAATACTATAATATTAAGTAACTTGCTGCCTAGGTATACAAGTTCCATTTAGATAGACAATATCTTACCGGATGTGAAGCCAAAGTATTAAAACTGCGAATCTGTTCCGATGACGTCAAACCTTCGGGAATGGTTCGGCCTCTACGTTTCCTCTCTTGTGTCAAAACAGTTGCAGTATCTTGCAATCGCGACACAACTTCCTCAGTAAGCCCTGCCCCCTCACTGGGTATGTCAGCAGCACCACCAGCTTCAGCCGTCACAGCCTGATAGCATATAAAAAAAGTCTTTATAAAGGAAACCACTTATTTATGAATCTAGCAATGTCTACTGCAACATCAAACAACTGGGTAAAAAGATCTCAAACAGCTGTTCTTTTCCTTCTTACCAACGTAGGTCCAGCAGGAGCAGCAGGAGCAATACCAGCTTGAGGTTTCAATGTTGCCAGAGCTTCACGAGCAGCCGTTACTTCCTTGTTAAGTCGAGCAATAACTCTGGTTGCAGCATCGTGCTGGTACAGGGCATGACTGATAAAGAATAAGTTAAGATAATAAGAATACACAGGAGAAAATATTATTACAAGAAGAGCAGTTATTTATATAATCATATTCATGAGTGACAGAGGAGCCCATACCTGAGTTCCTGTCGAGCAGTTTGGAGTTGTTGTCGTAAAGTAAAGGAGTGAAGCATGACAGCATCCCACTCATCTTGCAATGCCTTTAATATAGCTGGAATACTTGTAGCACTGGGAGGTTTGGGCTTGGCTACAGTTGGAACTGAAAAGAGAGATCGGAAGAATTTCATATAAATGTTAAAGTATTGTACTTCCATAATATTACTTTCGGAAGGATAATAATTACCAGTAGATGAACAAATACAATGTAATTCCTTCGTTGACTAATTGTAAGACACACTACTCTATTGCCTAGTAAAAGTATAGATACCAAATGGAAAAAAGTCAGTGATGTCATGAACACTAGTCACAAATAGCTATATCACCAAACATCTGAGTTATGTTCCAAGATGGCAGACATTAGGCAGTCAACACCTATATATAGAAACATATATACTGTCCTGTAACTTACAATTTACCTGTACTGCAATGCCTAAATATTAATGACCTATGCTGTACTACATGACTACAAAAGATACACCTACTGTAAATAATATAAATACCCTAAAAGATATTCACAGAGTTTACATTGTACTCATCATAAAATGGACAGTGTAACCAAACATCAATGTAAAGACTAGAGTGGGTTTGGAGCTAAGTTTTGGGTATGTGAATTGAGTTTGCATAAAAAGGAGTAACACTTTACTGAATATTACCTTTTCTTATCTCTTATTTAATATTTATTTTTACTTTTTAAACTGTTACATAAAATATTTATGGTGATAAAATAATCTAATTATTATGTTATGTACACTAAACTGCATGCACAGAATGCTTTTTCTTATACTTGTAATTTCTTATGATAGCATTTATGTAAATCCCTTAGAGGCATTGGTATGTGACCCCAATAAAGACTATTTTAGCATATTTTAGGTCAATACTGTACGATAAACCAGAACTTGAGAACAATTTTCTTAGTTGGTGCAATGACAGTCAAAAGTGCAGAAAAAATCTGTGCAATAGTAGCAATAAGTGCCTATTCAAATATCAACACATACAGCATGAAATAAATTTAAAATGGCCTCAATGTGTCGTAGCTTTTAGATCTTAGAGTTCAGAGCAGTATCCGTGTTGCATAGAAAGTCAATATGTAATTAGGACACATTCATTCCACACTAACAATATCAAAAAATATGAGTTAAGTAACTAATGTGACACTAAAAAAGAAACATCATCTTACCTTTTAAATCAATCAGCTGGTCAATGGACAACTCTTTATTTGTTATGGGGTCTGTTCCATTTTCAGCAATGTATTTCTCTAGCAGTCGTCTTTCAAATACAGCTCCAGAGAGTGGGGACACCACAGGTTGATCTGGGACTTCGCTACTGACTGGAATTAGAATAAAATACAGTATAATCATTACTGACTCAGATATTTAGCAGATAGCACAAAACATGATCAAACCAATGTAAATGACTGGTGAGATGCTAAAAACAGTTTAGTACATCAATTTATTTCTCGTTGCAAAGCATCTATATTTTCAATGTGATTAACTTGTCTGCCAGCTACAACAGTAATGGGTAAAATGCAAGGGACAATAATCTATTATTATTATCATTATAATTATTAGTATCACTTACAAATGGACTGGAGGCCAGTAATAATATGCTGAGGAAAAGGGTTAGTCTTTTCCAGTACCTATGGCATGCAGAAAGTGAGTTTGAATAAATAACACTAAAGCAATGAGTTGCAATAATATGAATTTTTCATCTAACTTTTCGTTTTTCACATTGTCTGTATGAGCAAACATGTTGCCTCATAAAAAAAATCACATTTGAGTTTTGCAGACATGTCAAAAATAGCTATCCACATTATATCGTCACCATTTTAAATCTGCACCAGACTCCAGGATTTCCCATTTGGCATTCAAGTTACACACTAACAGCATATAATAATCCTTATAAAACATCATGAATGCTTTTGTTAAGAATATAGAATAGTGCATGCACAACTCAAATCATTAGTTTCACATAATAGGGAAATATTTATTTTCACACCCCCAGTTAATAAAAAATCTCATGAAAGTTATTTTATTAGTTTTAGTAAAGCTTAATTATCTTAATGACGTTAACTCACCTACATTTAAGATACAAACTGATAATTGCTTTTTTTTATCTTAATGCTTTGAACATTTTCAAAGTTTTGTATTTTCATTTCATTCGTTGGAATGAAAAAATAAGCATTTTACCAAACTCAAAAACAATAATTTCCATGATCAATTCGTTTGTTAACTGGGAGAGAACTATTCTAACTAACCTAACATAATCTAAGATGATATCATTCAACCTATTTTTCCAGCTGGGAGGAGGTGCGAAAGAAAATATATTGAGCTCTGGTTACATTCTCAATTAATTGAGAATAGAGCTACAACAAATCGCTACTCCCAGTCTCATTGAAGTATCGCTTAATAATTCCTGGATAACTAGTTAGCATATGCTGGGAATTAATACGGCAGAAATAAAATTGGTTATGATTCGTTTAAAGCACTCCAACATAACTCGAATCTATACCTTTTCAAATAGTGCATTTTGAAATACATGTCTGAAACTCATATTATTCACTCCCGGGAAACTTTTATTTTGGTAAAAATCACGTAAATAAATTTAGGGTCGATCGTCAAAAATGAGAAAAACCGGAGGGGGAGGGGCCACTACAAACTCGAGAAACGCGACCAAGGCAACAAATTCACAAGTGAGTTTAAATGCTCAAATTTACCCACTTAGGTAACTAACTAACCAAACCTAATCTAGATTAGTTAGTTACGTAATGGTCAAGTCTAAGATTTGCAGCAGTTCCCCCCCCCTCTGTTTTTTCTAACCTTTCATAATCGACCTTAAATTTATTTACGTAATTATTACCAAAGTAATAGTTTTCCGGGATTGGTTAATGTGAATTTTTAAGGAAATACTATTTAATATGGCATAAATACGACTTATGGCGGGGTGCATAAAACGAATCTTAACCATAAAATTATTTTCATACGCTACGCATGGAGGGGTGAAAATTTCTTTAAATAACATAATCTAGAAAATAAAGTGTTTTAAAACAGGCCTACAAGAATATTTTACATGGCAGTATTCTTTTAATTAAATATCACATGTGTTTTGCAAACATTACAAAGAAACCAACGAATACATGTTAAAAATATCAATTCTCCATGCTCATGGGAATGGCAAAAGCGGCTTCGATATTTCTTACAAGTTTCACACAAAAAGTAACATACTAAACATGATATTGTTCATGCATGCTGGCATAAAATAACTTATATTACTTTAAATATCTCATAAAAGAGTAAATACTCTCCAAAATATGCATGATATCGACTAAAATATGAATCACAATACGTACTTGCACACACGAGCGCCATGATTGTTTACAAACACAATAAGTCAATACGAAAATCTAAATTATGTATAACGAGAGTAATACATATAGGATATAAATATTAGAAAACCTTAACGAATCATTACAGAAATTTTTTATTATGATGAAAATACGGTATAGTTTTATTTTCATGTATTTGCATATTTCTCATATTTCATAATATTCTTCTAGCTGTTTCAACAGAGCGGTTGCAGTTACTAAGTTTTGACGAAAAGTTTTCCTAAATGGTAGACAAGTTAGTGCTGTTTCAATACCTTAGATTGTCATGATTCACTTACTGGAAATTATATTAAAAATGACTATTAATTATCATATCTATTATTCTCATGCTTCAGCAAATCTCTATAATGATTATACATGTTCAATGCCTTTTAACTAAATTGTCGTAAACCTCTGGCTTATGAAATATATTTTATATGTCATTTTTAATCCCAATTCGAATGGGTGAAATTTTCTCATATTGTGTTACTTTCGCAAGCCTCTCGTGTCTCACAGTTTCAAATATCTACATTGAAATATTTTTTTTTATTTTTCATATATGCAAAATTGCTTGATCTTTCCCATCTCTTCCTGTGTTCTGTATCGTCTAATGAACAAAAGAAGTGTTCATTAGACGATACAGAACACAGGAAGAGATGGGAAAGATCAAAAACTTGTTGCAAGAGGCAAG
Organism: Halocaridina rubra; assembly: GCA_037179515.1. Taxonomy (NCBI): domain Eukaryota; kingdom Metazoa; phylum Arthropoda; class Malacostraca; order Decapoda; family Atyidae; genus Halocaridina; species Halocaridina rubra. The sequence continues at coordinate 67,726 of JAXCGZ010007701.1, forward strand.
AAGGTTAAATGATGAAAGAAATGAGGAAGAGAAGAAAAATTTTCGTTACGGAATACTTCCAGACAAAGGGGAGATAAAGAAGATAATGACAGAAGATCAGGGGATGGGGCCTCATTAAGATTGTTATACACAAATGCTGATGGATTAGCTGGTAAGGCAGTAGAATTAAAAGATAGGATTCACAACAGTAAGGCAGATATAGTAGCAATTACAGAGACTAAGTTGAGTGAGGACATAAACAGTGTCACAGTTTTTCCTAAGGGCTTCAGAATACTAAGGGTCGAAAGATCTGAGAGGACTGGTGGAGGGATAGCACTGCTCATAAGTGAAAGGATTCAAGCTGAAGAGATGAACTTGGCTATAGAAAGTGAGTTCAGGGAATTTCTTGTTGCTCGCATAAATACTGGGTCAGAGAGCATTATAATAACTGTTGTATACAACCCACCAAGGAACCAAAATAGGCTTGAAATTTATGAGGAAAGTCATATAGGTACGATTGAAGTCATAAACTCAGTTGTTAACATGGCGCGGGAGAAAAAATGTAGGATTTTGATTATGGGAGACTTTAATCATAAAGAGATAGATTGGATAAATCTTGACCCACACAGTGGTGAGGACTCCTTTGGGGCAAGATTCCTAGATTGCGTACAAGGGAATTTCCTACACCAACATGTAATGGAACCAACAAGAGCCAGGGGTGGGGATGAGCCATCACTACTTGATCTGGTGTTCACAGATAATGTGTTGGATATTGAAAATATTGAGTATGAACCACCAATTGGAAAGAGTGACCACTGTGTGTTGTTGATGGAGTATATCATTGAAGACATTCTTCCTGAGAGTAGAGGCACTGAGGACATGAGGAGGAACTATCAGAAAGGAGATTACATCAAAATGAATGAGCTTTTTGCAGTTATTGACTGGAGAACCTTATTTTACAACAAATCTGTACAAGAAATGTATGACATCTTTTGTGAGAAATATGGGAAGATAGTAGATTGCTGCATACCTGTCACCAAAGTAGGTGTAATTCATGCCAGAGAGAAATGGTTCGATAATGGGTGTAAAAGAGCTAAGGAGTGGAGAGACAAATGCTGGAAAAGGTATAGGAGGAGAAAAAACATAAATGCCTGGCAAACCTACAAAAGAGCAAGAAATGACTACCTAAGTAAAAGGAGAGAGGCAGAGAAAGATTATGAGAGGGACATCACCAGGAAGGCTAAAGAAAATCCCAAGCTTTTCCACAGCTTTATCAGAGGAAAACTGAAGGTAAAAGAACAGGTTTTAAGGCTAAAGAGAGCGGATGGAAGCATCACTGAGACGGACGAAGAGATCTGCAAAGAATTGAACAAGGAGTTTCAGTCAGTATTTACAGTAGAAAATACCCCACCCCCTCAGATTGCAGTGATAGAAGCTCAAGGGCCGGTATTAGAGAACATCAACCTTACAGCCACAGAGGTATGCAAGGCGCTGATGGATTTAGATGTTCATAAAGCTACAGGTCCTGATGACATATCCCCTCATGTGCTTAAAAAATGCGCAAACACAATATCAGTGGCACTAAGTATCATATTTAAGGAGTCATTGAAGTCGGGGGAGATTCCAAGATGCTGGAAACAAGCAAATGTGATACCTATCTTCAAAAAGGGAAGGAGGGATACGGCTCTGAACTATAGACCAGTTTCCTTGACCAGCATAGTTTGCAAACTTATGGAGAAACTACTAAGGAAACATATCACTCTTCACTTGGAATCCTTCAACTTTTTGTCAGTGAGGCAACATGGCTTCAGAGAAGGAAGATCAACAGTAACAAACTTATTAGAATTTTATGATGAGGTAAGCCAAATCTTACAGGAAAGAGAGGGTTGGGCAGATTGCATATTCCTAGACTTCCAGAAAGCGTTTGACACTGTTCCACATGGGAGACTTATTAGGAAGCTGCAATCAATGGCTAGAATAGGTGGAAATGTCTTGGAATGGATAAAAACTTACTTAGAAGGAAGGGAACAGAGGGTTAGAGTAAGACACTCAGTGTCTGAATGGAGAAGAGTTAGTAGTGGAGTTCCACAGGGTTCAGTTTTAGGGCCACTTTTGTTCCTTGTATATGTAAATGACCTACCAGAGTCTGTAAATTCATTCATGAATATGTTTGCAGATGATGCAAAGATTGTGAAGAAAGTAAAAAACGAGAACAATGGTAGAGAACTTCAGGAGGATCTAAATAATCTGCATGAGTGGTCAGAAAAGTGGCTAATGAAATTCAATACCTCAAAATGTAAGGTAATGAGAATGGGTACAAGTGCAAGAAGGCCCAAGCTTGACTACTCGGTGGCTGGAGTACAGCTTCAGGAGACAGAAAATGAGAGAGATCTAGGAGTAAACATATTGGCAGATTTGTCTCCAGAAATACATATAAATGGCGTAGTAAGGGCAGCATATGCATTCTTATCAAATGTAAGGGTAGCCTTCAGGCACATGGACAAGGAAATGTTCAGAAATATTTATGTAACCTATGTGAGGCCAAAACTCGAATATGCAGCCCCCTTTTGGAATCCGCACTTGAAAAAGCACATAGCTAAGCTTGAAAAAGTTCAAAGACATGCCACGAAACTGGTGCCAGAAATACGCAATCTCGGTTATGATGAGAGGCTGAGGGAATTAGACTTGCCATCACTCGAAGCTAGAAGAGTAAGGGGGGATATGGTGACAGTCTTTAAATTCCTTCATGGTTATGATAGAGTGGATAGGGATCGATATTTCGATATGGCTGGCTCTAGAACTAGAGGTCATAGTTTGAAGCTTCGGAAGAAAACTTGTTTGCAGGATGTAAGGAAATACTTTTTCAGTGCTAAGAGTAGTTGATAATTGGACATTCGCTAAGCGAGGAGGTAGTTACATGCTACCTCAATCCATAGTTTTAAGGACAGGTATGATAAGTATCACTAAGTCTAAAAATGGAACCGACTCAGGAGACGGGAAGATCACGAGCTTTGGGCTCTTTCCCGTAAACACAATTAGGTAATCGACAATTACGGTAATCACAGAGAAATATAATATACAGTAGTGACAAACTCGCCAGTCATATATTTGCATTTCGTATTCGGCCAGGTTAATGTGGCAAAGTTAGCATTGAAATAACATACCTCCATATACTACGAAATACATATCACTAATGCAGACTAATGCGAATTTCACATAAATTTTTCTAGGTTATACTAGAAAGTCGGGGTCTTTGACAGGGAAAGTGAACAAGCACTGCAACTGTACTTCAATCAATCTCATATAGAGTGACCTTAAGGTCTGGAAATATGCCAATAATAATAATAATAATAATAATAATAATAATAATAATAATAATAATAATAATAATAATAATAATAATAATAATAATAATAATAATAAAAAGAGAACGATAGGTGTACAGTTCTCAGTTCTGAGTTCACGATTCACCTGATATAAAACCTGACATACTATATCCATTTATATATTAATTACGCTTGCTGAGTTGGCAGGAGCTAAGAATTGAGAGGGGCTCTTTCCCTTCATACCCTAAGTGAAAATATCAGTGCTTCGATGCGGAACAAGGCTGGTTCGAACTCTGGTATACCCGACCAAATACTAGATATAAATATGTTGCCCAATGGTTCGTAAATAACCCCCCCCCCAAAAAAAAAAAATAATAATAAATAAATAAATAAAAGTGGCATATCTTAAAGAGAATCATGTGGAATAGCAACCCGCATTGACATTGGAAAAGCTACGAATCAAGACGAATACTAACGCATTCATATTGGAAAAAAAATCACGTGTAATACCTCTGCATAAAAAGGGGGACAAAGAAGATGTGACAAGCTATCGTCCCATTTCCCTGCTACCCATTTTCTCTAAAATATTAGAAAAAATTGTTGCATGCCAACTTATGTCATATTTAAAGTCAAATAGACTATTAGCTATTAAACAAAATGGTTTTAGACCGAAACTCTCGACGGAAACTGCACTGCTTAAAGTTACGAATAATATCTATAATACTATAGATATGAAAAAAAATCTCTCTGCTTGTATTATTAAGCTTATCAAAAGCCTTCGACAGTGTAGACCATGAAATTCTTATTAGTAAATGTACTAATCTAAATAGCGATCCAAGCTGGTTTAGCGAGTATCTATCTAATCGCAAACAGTCTATGCGTCTTAACAGCATTATCTCTATGACAAACAATGTATCATTTGGTGTTACACAGGGATCAGTACTTGGTCCTATCCTCTTCTCCATTTACCTACATGATATATCTTCTTTCATTTCTGACTGTCTAGTTGTACAATACGCAGATGACACTCAACTACTCCTTAGTGGTGATAATAATTTCCCAGAGCTAACCATAAGAGCAGAAAACATCTGTCAAAAATTAAAACCTATTTTCAAGAAATCAGGCTGTTAATTAACGAAAGTAAAACACAATGCATATTTATTGGTTCAAGGTTTCATATAGCGCAAATTCCAGAAAACACAACAATTATTTTTTTGCGGCAATATCATTACACCTAGCAAAACAGCAAAAACTCTAGGAATTTACTTTGATAACCATATGTTGTTTGATTCCCATATAGATAATTTATGCAAAAAGGTTACATGTACATTAATGTACTTATCATGTATAAAAGACAATTTTGAGACTACCACTCGAATAACTGTTGTTGAATATTTAGCCTTAAGTTACATTAATTACTGCATGTCTGTTTGGAGAGCTACCACTAAGACTCAGATAAACAGAATACAGAAGATAATTCTTTTGCAGCTCGAGTTGCCTTGGGGGGGGGAATAAGAAAATATGACCACATCACACCAGTTCTCATAAAACTTGGGTGGCTGCAGGCAGGACACAAGGTCACCTATGCTATTTATGTTTTTGTATACAAAATATTTAACCAGCATTATCCTAGCTGGCTATTTGATTTAAAAAGAGTCAGGGATATAAGGGGAACCAACACAAGATAGAGCGGTGAGCTCTTTATTCAGAGAATAAACACAGAAGCAGATTCAAAGATTATCAGTATTAAAGGGCCAACACTCTGGAACAATATTCCAAAGCATCTTAAAAATTCATCCTCCTTTGCAGCTTTGAAAGGCAAACAATATAGTCTTCTTTTGGACAAATAGTTGCTGCTCACACATTAATTAAGCTTAATAATTTAATGCAATTTCCCTTAACACTAACCTCTCTATATGTAAACTGATATCGCCTTCTCTGTTCTCTAAGATAAGAACTAATTATTCTCATTGTAAGGAATACAAATATGGTGATGATGCCGATAATAACGATCCTGTATTGAGTGTTATTGTTACTACTTTATTATTAACATTATTGTTAACATTTTTATTAAAGTATTATCATTTACTAGGAAAGTTATATCTACTTTAACTGTACGTATTACCCTCTTACTTATTAGTTCAGTTACATTACTACTTATAAGTCACTCTTAAATTGTATAAGAATAGCCATTGTACAAAAATGGCAAATAAAGGTTTGTTTGTTTGTTCATATAATACATACGTACACAATGATCACAATCCTCCTTGTAAGAAGGGGGTTTCTGAGTCAATCCACACACATTCACTAGATGTCAAACGTGCACTGATCCCTCCCTTTATCTCCTTGAGGATGAAGGGGTGACACAATTCCACTCTTCACCCTGCATAGGTCATCCACAGGGTACGTGATTGAGGATCTTTTTACATGAGATCGACAGCCGGAGCTGGTTTATCCTACCACTTCATAACATCGCAATCGCCCACGTCCACCCATCACACTTTGCTGTGCTGGCAGATACGAGAAATCCTTTTGGCGCTAATCCTGTACAAAATCTTTCCTCATTCATTCTTTTTTTGTTCGTTAATGTTCTCCCTTAAGGTTGAGCGGACCTTCCCTCTGGCCCGCAGGTGGGGTGAATTTTACTTATTGTTGGTGGTATTTGCTCTTGAGGACGATCGGACTTTCCTATTTTGGCCAGCAGGGGAGGTTGTGCACAACTGTAAAGATAGTGGGAAACATAAGCGTTCAGTTGAGGATTATTAGTTTACATCAAGCAATTTAATGAATTCCTGTTTTGGTGGTGAAAGAGAGTTATTACATAGTTATCTTGGTGGAGGGTATTGACTGATGATATTCATTCCTATCTCTTGCTCTCTCTCTTCCCTGCTCCAATGAGATGGATATATGATACACTGTTACTAGCATATCAAAAACTCAGTTTGAAAAGTATGGCATTTCAGGAGAACAGTTTTATCTGAAAAAATAACCAGTAATATATTAATTTTATGCACATTCAAGTAATAGTTAGAAAAAATGGCACCGTAACAGATAACTAGCTTGTATTGAGACATTTTATGCGCAACTCTATCTTCTGTTGCCAAAAAGGACTCTGTGCTGATTCTAGCTAGGATGGTATATGGCTATTTTGTCTAGTGATTTGGCGGAGTACATAGCCAAAAATAGATATGCCGGATATCGTAGTTATTAATACTGTATTACCAATTTATGAAGTTTTTTATGCATAGCTCACAATTTGATCGAATGCTAAACATTTTTGTTCTCTTGTTATTCAAAAATCTTTATAAGAAATTGCGTGGAGCATTAAAGAATCTTCTTGGTTTTCTATTCAGACCTCCCCATTCTTATTTTTTATTTTTCTTATATTTCAATAGAATTTTTGTATTTTTATGTAAGCTGGGTTTTGATTTGTGCATAATCTTTTTCCCATCTATTTCCATACACGTTTTTTTCACTCGAAATTGCACCTATTTAATTAATATCTTAAATGTGGTGCTTTTCAATGCATAATTTATCTGTTTCTCCCTCTTTCTTAATTATTATTTGATGTTTTTTAATATATGCTTTTGTGTACTTATATAACACTATGCTGCTTAAGATTACTCATATGAATACTAATTTAGGTAAATGTTTAATTCCACACCCCAAGGAAGGATATATCCTGAAAACTATAAGTTTTAGGTTAGATTAGTTTTTTATCCCCAATAATGTTTTTTAATATTGCTCAAGGTATTTTTTATTCAATGTTTTCTATTTCAATTTCACTTGCTTGGGGTGTAAAAGTATATATTCACCTTAAGTTTTAGCTATATTTTGATTTTGAAAGTCAATTTAGTCATTACAAATTAGATGCGACTAAAAATAGCCAAATATCGCCAAGTCAAACGCTAAATACCGCTAATCATGCAACGTTGAGCACTTGCTAATACTGTCACATGTAAACAAACTCGTGTAGTGACTGGATCATTACAATTTTGTTAATTTAATTGTACTTCTGCGTTATTATCGTCAAATAGGTATATTGTCAAGATGCCGCGTGTTATGATAAAAGGAGGTGTTTGGAGAAACACCGAGGTAAGTGAAAACTGACTTTGCTTTTCATACACACAATAGTTATGCTTGGTGTCGTTTTTAATTTAATATACTGGTACGGTTGTATTACAATAATAAGGATACGGTTGTATTATGTGGTCTCCTCAGCTAATACTCACTGGATTTCTTCGGGATCGTCCAGGATAAAGCTGTTGGTGCCCACCTTAAGGTATTTCATATTTAAATATATCTATTTCTTGTAGTATTGGGAAGTTATGAAGGATTATTCCAAGTCATATTTTAGGCGTTTCCTCATCTTGTCTAGTCTGGATTTGAAAACATTCAAGGACGGCGTGTTGACTACACTGCTTGTTATCTGGTTCCAGTCATTAATTACTCATTGTGTGAAGGTGCCCTGTCAGAGAAAGGTCCTGCAGCTTGTTTCTGTTAGTTTGGAGTTGTGTGCCCTTGTCTCTTTTTCCTGTGAAGCAGCTAATTTCAGAGAGAGTCTCCAGGTATATCAAATTCACCATGGGTGATTATGTAACTTAAAGTCATATTGCCTCCCTCTACGGTAGTGCAGACTGGATAACTTGAAGTGCCCGAGGAGTCCCTCAACTATTTTGTTCGCTTGCCTCTTGCTCCCTTCTAAGAGGTCAGCATCACATTTCTTAATGGGACACCAGACTGCATTACAGTATTCCATATGCTTCCGAATAAGTGCTCTGTGGACATGGGAAAAGATTTCCTCACCCATAAATTTAAATGACCTGCGGACTAGTCCTATGATTCTTTTGGTCTTTGGCAGAAGCTAGAGCAATATACATACATATACACATGGCCTCATACCCCCTTATAAGGGGGGTGGCCAAGCCAAGAAACATTCACTGACCACGATCGACATATGCCTCATCACTCCTCTTAGCTCCTTGAGGTAAAGGGTTGCCTCGTGTCTCCCCCTTCCATACTGCTTGGGTCATCCACAAGGTAGGTGGGCGAGGATATCCTACAATGAGGCCCGACAGCTACAGCTGGTTTACCCCCCACTTCTTCATCACTTGGCAACTCCTCTCACACCTGTCCATCACAGTTCATTGAGCTAACAGGTGCGAGAAATCCCTTTGGTCCGTGTCATCTATAAACAACCTTCCTCCATTTATTTCTGTCTTTTGCACACACACTTTTCTGTTCCACTGACATTCCACGTGCATTCAATGTTCTTATCACGCCATCCATCCATCTCATTCTGGGTCTCCCTCTTGATCTAACTCCAAGCGCTTCTGCATCACAATTCGTTCATCATTAGTCCTTTCCATATGTCCAAATCAACTCAACACTCTCTGATCTTACCCATCTGACAGCTTCATTTCAACACCTGTTCTCTGCCTGACATGCTCAGTTCTTACTCTATCTATTCGAAATACACCAATCATACTTCTCAAACACCTCATATCCATTACATTCAACTTGTTCCTTTCATCCCTCTTGCATTCCAAGTCTCTGCTCCATACAATGTTGTTGGCACAAGCACACCTTCATATATCCTTCTCTTTGCATTCATTCCCAAATATCTATTTCTAATTACACTTTTCAACCCACGTAGATTATTACTTGCTTCCTTCACTCTATGACTTATCCCTGCATCCACTCGTCCATGCCTTGATGCGCGTGACACCAGATACCTATAACTTTCGACTTCTTCAGGCAACTCGCCATTCACTCCTACATACAATCTGCCAACATTAACACTCCTTATGCATCTCATGACTTTGCTTTTACCAATAGCCACCCGCATCTACCTTATTTTTCACACCCTAAATTTAAGATCTGTTGTGAAAATCACTCCTAAGTCCTTTTCTTTCTTGGTAGTAGCTAGTTTGATGTAACAGTCTCCCTGGTCCAAAGTGTACTCATGCTCAGGATTGCTTCGGCCTGTGTTCATATCCTTGCACTTGTTTGTGTTGAATGACAATTGCCAGTCTTTTGACAAATTTAATAGGTTGGTTTGATCTCTTTGTAATGGCTCATGGTTGGATCCAGAAATAATAAGTCCATAGATTTTGGTGTCATCAGAAAATAGCTTTATTGCACTGGATACCACATCAGATAGATAATTTATGTACAGTATGAACAACACTGGCCCCAGCACGCTCCCCTTGAGGACCTCCCTCCAGGATGATGATATATTCCAGATCTTTACCTATTTGCTTTCGACTGGAGAGGAAATCTCGAATCTACGCCATATTCCACCCATGATGCCATAAGATGTTAACTTGGGGATTAATCTCTGGTGAGGCACCCTGTCAAATGCCTTACTAAAATCCAAATAGATGACATCTAGGTTCGGACCAGGGCCCAACATCTTAACCCATTCATCCATAACCCTAAGTAGTTGTTTCAGTGTTGATCTCCTACTTCAAAATCCATACTGCTGGTCAGATAAAAGCTGATTTCTTTCCATATGGGACATGTTTCTTTCTCATGCCACTTTTTCTTCAGTCTTGCTTATTGTGAATGTAAGGCTCACGGGACTATAGTTTGATGGGACTGTCATATCTTTTTTTGAATGGAACATACAATGGCTATATTTCAGTCCTATGGCACATGCTCTTCGGTGAAGGACTGATTAATTAAATCGTGATTGGGCTATGTGAGTTGGTCTGCACACTGCAGAAGGACCCTGGGATGGATCCCGTCTGGACCGTGTGACTTGGATGGTTTAGAGTTTTTAAGTAGTTTGTTGATTTCCGTGACACTGACATCGAAGGTATCTAGAGCTCTGTCCTACTGTCTGTTGGTAATTGCAGGCAGTGCTGTGGTATCCTCTCCTGTGTACACAGTAGGAAAGTATTTGTTGTAGGCTTCCTCTTTCTTTAAGTCACTTGGTGTGAGTGCTCTGTCATCTAGCTGTAGATAGCCTATATTTTCTCTTGAGTGGATTTGTCTCATAATGAAAGCCCAAATTTGGTTCATGTTTCATTCTTGGAATAGGGGCCTCGCCATAGTATACTTATTGTAATCAGTCATCCTGTTCTCATATATTTTTTCCAAAGTATGGATCTCTTCTTTCTTTTGCTTTATTCCTTGCATATTCAACCATTTTGGCATACTGTTGAGCCTTGTGTTGGTGTTAGACAATGGGATGCAAAATGCTGTTATATCATGGTAGCTGGATTTAAAAGATTCCCTAATTCTTTGAATATTGCTGTTATTGATTCCTTGATGCCATTCACAGAGTAAGAACAACTGCCTCGTTTTATTGAAGTTACCTTTATCGTATCATAACCTTGAGATAGATAGTCTACTATGGTTAATATTTACATCCATAGTTAGTGGCAGGCATATGTGGTCGCTCTTCCCAAAGGGATCATGGTAAGCTAGGTTGTTGATTATCTCCTCCTCATTTGTCAGGACTAAGTCCAAGAGTGATGGTTGTTACCCATTTCTGTACTGTGTGGATCTGTCACAAATCTGAATGAGGTAACTACCCTTGACTGTGTCTATGAAACTAAATCTCTCTGGAGATTGTGCATTGCAGTTAACCCAAGGGATATCAGGATGGTTGAAATCTCCCAGTATTATGATACTATTTTTAGTTAAGGAGCAAATTCTATTCATCATGTTTCTTAGTTTCTCATTGTTTGATTGGTTGCTATTGGGACAGTGGTCAACTACTCCCAGTAGTAAATCCTGGTTTTACGGTATATGAAGAGGACACTACAAATGCTCTGAGTAATCTACTTTGCAGAATTTTCCTTCTCTAATTGTTGTAATATCTTCCATTACATATTGTAATATTTCTCTCTTAGGTAATCCACCAGAAAATAAGTTCTTAGGGAAGGCCTTAGTTATCGCAACAATATCTGGGTTGCATTCAGACAATTTAATTTTCAGGAGATCCATTTCCCCAGGAAAGAGTCCGGATTTGTGTATAGGCACTTAAGCTGATTAATAATAGGAGTAAAAATTGATGAACATATGGAGAAAGTGCCATCATCAAAGTGGCTGGCTATGGGGCTCACGGCCTCCATTCATTGGTATTTAGAGTACCAATATTCATATTTATATGATGAAAAACCTCACCCCACATATACATCTGGTTGCAACCTGTTAACATCATCAGTTTGATGGGCTTCTGTCTCGCCAATTACTTGATTCTTGTCTGGCCCTTCAAAAGGGCTGCCGAGACTTGCCATCCATGGAGTTATTGGCTGAGTATTGTTTAACATTTTTGCAATGAATTATCTTGAGGTTAGTCTCTCCTCTAACAATTCTTGTGTTCAGTCCTTAGCGCACCTTCCTGTTTTTCTCTTGATGCCATTCACAGAGTAAGAACAACTGCCTCGTTTTATTGAAGTTACCTTTATCAGTAGTGATAAAGACATTTTTTGTCTAAACTGTCTCTTGACTTTTTCAGGTTGGGAGCTTTCTGAAGAATTTCACGTTTCTGGGTCACCATTTTAAGGGTCACCTTTGTTAATCTTGATGTATTCCCTACTGGATCAAGTCGCTGCATTTTGGAGCTATCTACCTCTGGGACCCCTGTCTCCTGAATAATTTACCTGATTTTTTTATGACCTTCTTTCTGTTTATCTTCCATGGTATCTGGCATATGTTCAGGGATATTATGTAATATCAGATTGAGTTTCCTGGCTTCCCTTTCTTTGTATTCTTCCAGCTGTGCTGCAACCTGGGTATCAACTAATTCTTTAATCTCTTCCCTTGTGAGTCCAGTATTTTTTTTTCATGAGTACGATTATCACCCTCATGAAAATACGTTTGTGAATATAATTACTTAAAATATGTATATGTACTTAAAATATTTGGTAAATATTTACTTTCACACTTTCAGTTATAATTTGTTTGAATATGTTTTCTGTATCATGTTGTAGTAGCAATCTTAGAATTAATATTTTTGTTGCAAAAATTAAGATGGGTTAGTGTAGATTTTGAAGGCGTCCAATGTAATTATAGTCTATAGGGTTCTCAGATATATTTTCCAATAGATGTATACAATATAGTACATCATATATATGACTAAATTAATATTTTTGTTGCAAAAATTAAGTAGATTTTGAAGGCGTCCAATGTAATTATAGTCTATAGGGTTCTCAGATATATTTTCCAATAGATGTATACAATATAGTACATCATATATATGACTACAAAATTGCTGGAAAAACTCAATGAAAGAAATTATGGATTTTTATGTGTGAGAAGTTTGAAAGGAATAAAAAGATGTTTTGGAAGGAAGTGAAAAGAGTGAGGACAGGTGAATGTGGTAGGGAGGAGAGAGCGAAAGGAGCAGATGGGCAATTGCTAGTGGATGAAATAAAGGTGAGAGAGAGATGGGCTGAATATTTCAAGAACCTGCTGAATGAGGATGATAAATTGTGGCTGTGGAAAACGAATGGAGAATGCCATTGTTAGGAGATGAGAATGTTGGAGAAATAGCAAAAGAGGAGGTACATTTAGCAGTGAGAGCAACGAATGCAGGTAAAACACCAGGGATAGATGGTTGTCACGCTGAATTCTTGTGAAAAGGTCGGGAGGCATTAGTAGAATGGATGGTTAGGTTGTTGAATGCATGTTTCAGGAAGGGGAAGGTCCCTGTTGATTGGAGGAGTGCATGTGTAGTTCCACTTTACAAAGGGAAGGGAGATAAGTATGAGTGTAGTAGTGTTAGGGGAATTAGTTTGTTGAGTGTAGTTGGTAAGGTACAGTATATGGAAAAGTGTTAATCGAGAGAATTAGGAAAGGTACTGAGAGATTGATTGGGGAAGAACAGGGTGGGTTCTGGAGAGGAAGAGGATGTGTGGATCAGGTGTTTTGTGGTAAGACAGGTGTGTTAGAAGTTCTTGGAGAAAGTTAGGGACACTTTTTGGGCCTTTATGGATGTAGAGAAAACGTATGACAGGGTAGATAGAGAGGGGTTGTGGAGGATGTTGCGACTGTATGGAATAAGTGGAAGTTTGTTGAATGCGGTGAAGAGTAGAGCATGCGTGAGAGTTTGGAATGGTATGATTGATTGATTTGAGATGAGTGTTGGGTTACATGAAGGTTGTGTAATGTCACTATGGTTGTTTAATGTATATATGGATGGAGTGGTAAAGGAAGTAAATGAAAGAGTATTAGACAGACGCTTGGAACTAGTGGGTGAGGAGGGAAGGTTGTGGAAATTAAGTCAGTTATTTGCAGATGATACTGTACTGGTGGCTGATACTGAAAATGAATTGAATAATTTAGTGACTGAGTGTATTAGTGTGTGTGAAAGAAGGAAGTTGTTGGTGAATATTGGTAAAAGCAAAATCATGAGACGCACGAGGAGTATTAATGTTGGCAGATTGAATATAGGAGTGAATGGAGATATGCTTGAAGAAGGTGAGAGTTTTAAGTATCTAGGGTCACATGTATCAAGGAGTAGACGTGTCGATTTAGAGGTAAATCATAGAGTGAAGGAAGCTAGTAAATGTCTAGGTGTGTTGAAAAGCATAATGAGAAATAGATATTTGGGAATGAATGCAAAGAGAAGGATATATGAAGGTGTGATTGTGCCGACAGCATTGTATGGAGCAGAGACTTGGAATGCAAGAGAGGATGAAAGGAATAAGTTGAATGTAATGGATATGAGGTGTTTGAGAGGTATGATTGGTGTATCTAGAATATATAGAGTAAAAAATGAGGATGTCAGGCAGAGAATAGGTGTGGGAATGAAGCTGTCGGATAGGTTAGATCAAAAAGTGTTGAGATGGTTTGGACACATGGAGAGGATGAGTGATGAACGATCAGTGAAGAGAGTGTGGAGTGCAGAAGTGATAGGAGTTAGGTCGAGAGGGAGACCTAGAATGAGATGGATGGATGGCGTGAAATGAGCACTGAATGCACGTGGAATGTCAGTGGAACAGGGAAGAGTGCGTGCAAGAGATAGGAATGAGTGGAGGAAGATTGTGCATATATGACTTGGGCCACAGGGATTTCTCGCACCTGCTAGCTCAGTGAACTGTGGTGGAAGGGTGTGAGGGGAGTTGCCATGTGATGAAGCAGTGGGGGTAAGCCAGCTGCGGCTGTCTGGCCTCATTGTAGAATATCCTTGCCCACCTTCCTTGTGGGTGACCCAAGCAGGGTGGAAGGGGGGGGAGATGTGGCAACCCTTTATCCCCAAGGAGCTGAGAGGAGTGGTTGAGGTGTGTGTGGATTGTGGTGAATGTGCATTTCTTGGCTCAGCCACCCCGCTTTACAAGGGGGAATGAGGCCTGTGTATATGTATGCAACTTGCTCCCAATTAGAAATATTTTTATGTATTACAGTTACACAGACGTTACAGGTTCTTTTGATCATGTATAGTGTTTATGGTATGACATGCACATTTACTGAAGTACAAATGCGTACATCCAAGGATGCTCATGACTTTCATCCGATACTCATTATTTCAGGATGAAATCCTCAAAGCAGCTGTTATGAAATATGGCAAAAATCAGTGGTCACGTATAGCCTCCCTGCTGCACCGTAAATCAGCCAAGCAGTGCAAAGCGCGTTGGTTTGAGTGGCTGGATCCTAGTATCAAGAAAACAGAATGGAGTCGAGAAGAAGAAGAGAAGCTGCTTCATCTGGCCAAACTTATGCCAACTCAGTGGCGAACGATCGCTCCTATTATTGGACGAACTGCTGCTCAGTGCTTAGAAAGATATGAATATTTGTTGTAAGTATTTTTGGAGATTTTTGTGCATTTTATTAACAGTTTCTTATGCTAGCTTCTTTACTTATTCATAAGAAGAATTTCATAACTTGTTCTCCACATCATAAGTGTACGCTTTAGTTTTGGCTGATATGGCAAAGATTAGAATTTTCTTAGATGTACTGTACAGTATTTGTTAAGACTGCTGAGTTTGTAGCAATGCAGATATTGCAGTTTTTATATGTTTTTTATCTCGTTTCTTCCTGTTTACTTTTTGGGTATTATGGTGTGAAATATAGGACAGCTGTTTTTCAGAATTGTGGATGTTCTGTATAGCTTTGAGCTACCGATCAGAATAATCATATGCATGGATTAATTTATCAAGATCAGCTTTGTGCTTGTATACATGTACATTATATTCATTCTAGCACCATAATTCTGGTGTGAAATGATTAAAAGAGTACTTCCGACTAGGTTTCCAATAAGTCTTACATTGAATTGGATATGACTTGGGTTGGGTAGATAACAGATGTATCATCTAATAAGTTACAGATTGATTTTTATGTATGGCTGAGTGAAAATAATGTGTATAGAAACAGTTAAAGTTGCTTTGTTGTCTTTGCTGTAAATGCATTCGGATGTCTTTCCAGCAGTAAAAATGGCTAGAGGACCATAAAATCTTTTGAGGTCATACTTTAAAGTATTCTAATTGCAGAGATCAAGCTCAGAAAGGAGATGATGATGATAATGTGGATGATCCTCGCAAGTTGAAACCTGGTGAGATCGATCCAAATCCTGAAACAAAACCAGCTAGACCTGATCCTAAAGATATGGACGAAGATGAATTGGAGATGTTGTCAGAAGCGAGAGCTCGTTTGGCAAATACTCAAGGCAAAAAGGCTAAAAGAAAGGTAAGGGCCATTTCTCTCTCTCACATTTATATATATATTTTTTTTAGGTTTCAGATACATTTGGCTATTGGAAATTTTTTGGAATGGGTCTTCCATGAGTTTGATAAGGCATAATCATCTTGAAATTTTCCACGTTGATGAAAAGAAAGTGACCCAATATCCTCATAATTGTTTTATATTCACCATTGGATAACATAGTTGTATATTTAAATTAGCCTCTTAGTCATCTTATTGCCATATCTTTATAGTGGTTTGGAAGTCGACATCCTAACGAATTTTAAAATATAATTTCAATAATTAATTGCATTAATTGGTATCATTAGGGTGTTTAATTCCTAGTGATGATGAATTATGAATTACACTCCATAACCCCAGCTCAGCCAGTCTTTGTCCACCCCCATTCGAATGGGGATTAATAGTGATGCATAAAATGGTAAACAAAATTCCCTGTGTATTATAATGCCATGTAGAGGACTACATAGCAATCCTTCTTTCTGAACTATTTCACTACCACAAAGCAAGTGTTAGAGGAGGGGCATGGTATATAGATGCCCATCAGCCTCTGTTCTTTTGCTGACATCAGTGGAATATAGTATATCATGAAAAAGTATTGTTTATTATAGATGAAGTTGACATGAATCTTTTGTGATATATGCTTCTACACTTTTTGTTTTACCTGGAGTATTATGTATAAAGAGGTTGTCTATGTAGTAAAGCTTAAACTGTTTTCTTAATCTTAGTTTGGAAGGGGACTTTGCTTTTTGTAGAGCTAAAGTGATTTAGATATATTAAAACAAATTCATTTCATTTAAGCATAATAAAGAACACTACCCATTGCATATAGATGAAGCATAGGGGTTTATAGATTACTTGAAATTACACAGGTGTTATCATGTAAAATAGATACCGGTAAGTAAATATATATGCTTGAATGTTTCTGTCTGTCACATCTGCACTTTCTTTTTAACAAAGGATCTTAATTTATTATCTTAATTTTTTATCTACAAATATTATGCTTTGTAATGCCAGGTTATTTGAATATTTGTATTTGGTCTTTTTTTCCTACATTGTTTTTCCAGTCTCAATTTTCGCAAAGAAAAGTATGTTCATATATCTAAAAGTTGTTGATTTGGCAACATGAAAAGTTATGGTGTTGTTTTTATTGTCTGTAACTTCCCACTTTGAAAATTTGTAATATATTCGGTATTTTATGCTCATTCATTAATGGAATTTGCACATGGTCTTAAAAACATGGAAAAATTAATGAAAGAAATTAAAATTGATTTATTCAGCCCTGAGTTCTTGGTGATTTCATCTTTGAAGATACTGGTCACAGTGTCAAAAGAATCCCTTGAACTTTATTTCAGTATTTTGCTCTTGAGAAAGAGGTGTCTCTTACTCAAATGAGAGACAATTTCATTTTCTTATAATTATTCATGGCTACACTGATCAAAAGGAATGCAATCATTTACTCCCTTCCTGTTATATCATGTAACATTAGGCTAATAATTTTTTACCTTTAAGTTAGCACATAAATAGTCACAAGGCTGATGTTTTTGCAATATGCCTGTCAATCCTGTTTAACGTAGGTGTTTATCAGTTCATTATTATGGTATTTTCCAACTTTAAGTATTGCATTCCTGGGTCAGGTATTAATTCATAATAATTCCATATGCCTCTCTTTAGTTATAGCTTTGGAGAAACAGTTAATGGAAGTGAAATGTATAACAACATTACATAACTACAAATAATTATATTTTTTCCATTTAGGCTCGAGAGAAGCAATTAGAGGAAGCAAGACGTTTAGCAGCGCTACAAAAGCGGCGTGAACTTCGTGCTGCCGGAATTGACCTCCCGCAGAAACGTAAAAAACGAAAAGGTGTTGATTACAATGATGAGATTCCCTTTGAAAAGAAACCTGCTTCTGGATTTTATGATACTTCGCAAGAAGCATATGACCCCATGCAACCCAATTTCAAGCGCTTGCGCCAACAGCATCTGGATGGGGAACTGCGTTCAGAGAAGGAAGACAGAGAAAGGAAAAAGGATAAACAGAAATTGAAGGAGAGAAAAGAGGAAGGAATACCCAATTCCGTCTTTGAGAATGGAGAGGCCAAGACAAAACGTAGTAAACTTGTTCTTTCTAAGCCACAGATATCGGAGGATGAACTTGAGCAGGTATATGACTGGTATACTGTGTTTCTCTATTTAGTATGTTATCAATATTTTTATTAGTATTATTTTTATTATTATTGTTGTTATTATTATTATAATCATAGTTATTATTAGAATTACAATCATTCTTCTTGTGGAAAACAAGTGGCATCATATGTCATGTGTGATGCAGAAGCTACTAAAACAAATATCATTGGTGATAGGGAGAAATGATTCCACCCTGTATATTATGTGTATTGTAGGAGGCGGCTAATAATGTATAGAAGAACTGGGGCTGCGGTTTCTTCATTTCTTAAGAATCTTTCTTGATGTGTAACAACTGATGGGAGAGGTGAGTGGTTGATAACCTCGTTGCCTAGGTCACATGTTACATATGTGACCACCCTCCTGTTTGTTTGTTTGTGTGGAGAAGCTAGTTTAAGCAGTGGGTGAATTTTATGTTACCATTGCTGGGTTAGTTCTGAAATAGAAATAAGACTATTACAATAATAAGTGCATTTCCAGGTTGTAAAACTTGGCAAAGCATCGGAAGCAGCAAGAGAGTTAGCAGAAGAGGTAGGAGGAGGGAGCGGTGCATCTCAGACATTACTTGCTGATTATACTGTTACTCCAGGACAAGCCATGCGTACACCTAGAACCCCTGCTGATCTAGACAGAGTCATGCAGGGTGCCCACGATATAATGGCCTTGACACACGTTGATACCCCGCTTAAAGGAGGAGTTAATACTCCCCTTAATCAGCAAGACTTTGGGGGTGTTGAACCAAGTAAAGCGGCAATACAAACTCCTAATACGGTACTTGGTACACCATTCCGTACACCTTCAGGACAACAGATCATGACACCCAGTAGAACGCCAGGTACGTTAACTCCCAAAGCACAAGGTCCTGGGCAATTGCTTCCTTCAGCAACCCCAGGTGCAACGCCTATACGAGACAAACTCAGCATTAATGAAGAGGTTGCTCTAGTTCCTATTGATGACAGACATGCCCTAAAAGCATACCAGCGCAATATGCGAGAAGCCTTGCAATCCAGCTTGAAGTCCTTACCAGCTCCAAAGAATGATTTTGAAATTGTTGTACCTGATCAGGAAGAAGGTGGAAGTGGCGTGGGAGAAGAAAGTGAGGAGAGAGAAAATGTTGTAGAAGACCAAGCTGATGTTGATGCCAGGTGAGATGTTGAAGTTAAATTTTGTTGGGATATGCAGTTGGGTCTATCATATGCATATTTTTGTATTTTTTTCACTCTAATTAATCCTTAGAAACTAGATTACCAATTTCTCTATATATATACAAAATGATATTCTTTACATTACTATTTGATTTGTGTTGCAATGTAACACATTTTTACTAGTATCATTGAGCGTTGGTAGTTATTTTTAATCTTTTAGTTGATATACCTCACAGTATCCATTGCATCTGTATCATTGATGTATTTAGTGCTATGTAAGTAAAATTGACAGATATCAGTGAGGGACAATTTTCTTACATAATATGGCCAGTTTACTGGGAAAACCGAAGTCTGGTGATGGAGTTTGGCATAAGTAATTGCTTGATTTTTTCCCATACACTGTATATGGCTTACATTATCGTTTCTATGTGCGAATGTTTATGTTTAGAGAGATGAGAGAGAGTTTATTATTCTTACCATGTGCAAATATTTATGAATAGAGATGAGAAGTCATATTTTTTTTATACAAATTATTGGTCATCCTTTGGTCGTGACCTACTTGGCACATATGACAAAAGTAAGCAGTATCTATGAGAGCAATATGTAGTTGTCAAAATGGGTGGTTTTGACATTCACAGTTTCAGTTATTCATGTTAAGGTACTGATAAATAATGTAAAAGAGTATGTAAGATTCTCATTGATAATAGACGTAATATTCTTTTTTCAAGTCATCTCATTTTCTTTTCCGTCCTTTTCAGAGCTGTCTCGGATGCAGCCGCGCGACGTGAAGCAGAGCTGAAGAAACGTTCCCAAGCTGTGCAGCGTAACTTACCCAGGCCTCAAGAAGTAAATGCAACTGTACTTAGGCCAATGCACGCTGATATTCACTTGTCAGATCAACAGAAGGCTGAAGAATTGATCAAAAGAGAGATGGTGACAATGTTACATTATGATGCTCTTCATACACCTACTTTGAGTGGAAGAAAAGGTTAATGATTACAGGATTTTTATTTTGACTTGAATACTAATTATTCCTTCAGCTTACATGTTCATATGGTAGTCAGTGCATATCCACTATGCTGAATTCTGCTGAAATTGGTGTTATATGTAGAGAATATTCATAGAGCTGGTGAAAATAATGTACCTTCACTTTAAAGTAATGTTATCTCTGGATCCGGGGAGAGAGATTACCTCTCTTGTATTCATTTGCGTGTTTTAATAATTAATGAGATATTGCTAGTGTCATAGAAAAAAGATTCCCCCATTTTATATACAGTGTTGTAAGAGTCAACTACCTGGGATAGGGGAGCATAGGTCTGGGAGGTTTTTCCTCCCTTACATTATATTTCTTTCCACAACACATCGGATAAAAGGGATGTAGGATATGTGAAGCCTTGCTGCTTGTCCCCCCTTTTTTAGTATAGGTCTTGCCACCCTGGTTGTGTGAAGCCTTACTGCTTCCCTTAGTTTTTGTATAGTTCTTGCCACCCTTGTGCCTTCAGCACCATGTGTGATATCATATTGAAAAAAAAAATGAATATGACACATGACACCTAATTATGGATAATGAAAGATATTTTTTTTATTTAAAATCATACTGCAAGAGCCCCAATGAATGGTCAGCGTTACTTATTTAGTAACATTTGAATTTTTGCTTCTGTATTGTTCTTTGAGAAATACTGTACATTTTGATATTCTTCTTCATTCAGTGTTACTTTGAAAGAGCTGTGTTATTTATTACATATTTTTTGTTATTCAGTGGATGAAAAGATTACTGTGATAAATGAATGGAGTTTTATTATTAGTAGGGTAATTCTAATGGGACAGACTCTGTGTTTTCACCTAAACATATACTGTAATTTTAATGAAAACTAGTATAATAGTGTTATAACCAGAATATAATTTTGAAATAATGGTTACTTTAGGAAAGTAATATTTATACCCAAGTACAATATAAAATACTGAAGAGCTTTAATTATATTGAATAATGGTTATTTCAGCAGTACTGAAGAAGTGTAACAGTCCTCATGATAGAAATATACTGGTTATTTTATTGTCTTCTAATTGAAACTCTGTATTTATAGTTACCATGAACCTTCCTCTTCTTTAAACTAAGGCTTTATAATCATATTTTCACAGGTGGTATTGCATTAGATGCTCAACACAGGGATCACTTAGAGAGACACCCATATAAAAAATATGGTGAAACAGAGCTAGAGCAGGCAAAAAAAATGTTGAAGGATGAAATGGGAGTTGTCAAGCAAGGAATGGGACATGGTGACCTGACGCTAGATGCTTATTCGCAGGTCAGCTAAAAACCATGTTTTTTACATTCTGCTTTTCTAATTTCCTTTGAGGCATTAATTAGTGACCCAATAGGATCAGGGTAGTGAAGTGGTTAGAACACCTCTTAGGAAATAACAGACCCGCGGTCGAACCCACCCTTGTGTGTTAGAAATGGCATCCAGCTGTAATTTTCCAGTTGCAAGCTGTCTGTGTCCACCTCGATAATTGGGATTCATAGTGACACATAAAACGGTATGCAAACATATATTCATCCATGATCCATATTTCCATTACTCAGCATCTGACATAAATCTCTTTTGCAATCTTCATCTTTTTCAGTCATTGAAAATTGCATACATGTGGCTATACAGACACTCCCCAACTTATGAACGAGCTAGGTTTCAGAAGTCAGTTCATAACTAGAATTGTTTGTAAGTTGTGTTTAGGTAAAAAAAAAACTGCTTCACAAAACATACATATGCAGTACTGTATAGTTCTTAAGCTAAAGACACTTAACTACTACATAAAGCATAAAGTATACAGTATTAATGAGTTTTAATATGTTTATAAGTTGATATTTTGTATGTACAGTACTGTACATATGTTGGTTAAGCACCAGGGAGGACTGCAATTATTACACAAGGTTCCATGACCCTTTGTTTCAGATATCCTAGTTGAAGAGTGATAGAGAGATTCTTCTCCCAAAGAGTTAATAACTCATCTCCAGGAATGTCTGTAACAATGAAGTACCTTTTGCCTTGGAATACAAACTGAAGACACTTTTAAAGAAAATTGTCTTTTGCAAAGATTGTTTTTTACTTGGTGTGCCACACTGATTCTTCAACAACATATCAAATATCCAGAGATTTCTTCACTACCATTTAAATTTTATCAAACCTTGGAAAAGCACCAAGGCATAGCAGTTACAGAACAGTCTTTACTGAAGACTTTTTTTCTTGAAAAAATATTTGGACCTCACTGAAAGTGGAACTTACTGGTCTTCGTCTTTGGAAGAAGAAACTCTCTATCTCTCTCTTCAGTGGGGATATCTGGAACAATGGGTCCTGGAATCTTGAGTACTAATTACATTCCTTTCTGATGGTTCTTAACTACTACATAAAAAATTATAGTATGCTGTATTAATGAACTTTAATACAGTAATAATATTGTAATAATAAAATGCAGTACAGTAATACAAACATAATGCATGACTAGATGATGGGTAGGTGTTTGTTCGTATCTGCGATTTTTTGTAACTTTGTTGTTTGTAAGTAGGGGAGCTTCTGTATATGGTAGGCTAACCAAAGGTAGTAAAAAAAATTTGAAAATTTCCTCTTATGTTGAGTCTGCAGTATTGCAAGTTCAAGCATTGTTAACAGATATGTAAAGCATTTTTTGTGGTCATAGGTTATCTAGGTTATGCTCCACAAGAGCCTGATTTTATAACAAATTAGTATGTATTTATTCATTCATATCATGGATGCAGTTTGAGCCGGGACAAAAATTCAGATAATATTCTCACGGATGGCCAGCACTAGCTGTTTATTCTATCACCAAACAACTGAATAATATTATTGTGTAGTGAAGAGTCACATGATGAAATATACTGATGAAACAAATATTTTCAAAAGTATATACACCTAGTTCTTAGAATAACGCGAAGATAGGTTCTCAATAGTGCCGCGTATTGTAATGTTCGCGTAATTTAACCAGTCATTTTCCATAAGAAGCAATGATAATGGGCATAGATACATTCCACAACCATCCGTAGACACACTATACCAAAGATATAAGATAGTAAGACATATTTTATAAGTACATAACAGAGCAGAAAGACCTGTAGTTATTTATAGTAACTTGCAAATAGTGTACAGTATAAAAGATATACAGATTTACTGTACAGTAAAGAAATTAATGCACTCTATTATGCAGTGGGCAACAGGCATGCACTGGGAGGTGCATGGTGGCGGTAAGCACGAGGATGCAAACTTTTTGCCGCCTCCGTATCAGCTGATGCACCCTCGCACGCTATTTCCCTGACGATATTATATTGCAAGTTTGTTTGCTGTTTGCTCTTAATGCTTTTTTCAATCTCTTCATAATATTCGATCGCATTAAGCAGTAGAAGAGGAAGAGGATGCGGGAGAACAAACCTCTATTGGCAAACATTTTGCCACTTCCGTATCAGCAGATGCTTATCACTATTCAGGCACAGTATCTTACTCATTAAATATTTATTTACTCACCTTATTTGGGGTTTATCTAATTGTCAAAATTATAGTATTATTAATATTCCTTGGTTCTAAACATTATTCTATCTTCTTTACATATCGACCATGCTGCACGAAATCTTAACGTAAACAAAATCAGCTGAGACAAAAGGAAAACTATGCAATTCGTTACAAAGAAAACGTATATCATACTGTACTTGGGAAACTGAAATAAAATATATATATTCTCTATACGCTATTTCCCTGACGATATTATATCGCAAGTTTGTTTGCTGTTTGTTCTTAATGGTTTTTTAAAATTCTCTTCATAATATTCGATCGCATTAAATGGTAGAAGAGGAGGAGGATGCGGGAGAACGAACCTCTATCTGCAAACGTTTTGCCGCTTCCGTATCAGCAGATGCTTATCACTATTCAGGCACAATATCTTACTAATAAAATACTTATTTACTCACTATTTTTGGGGTTTATCTAATTTTCTAGATTATAGTATTATTAATATTCCTTGGTTCTAAACATTATTCTATCTTCTTTACATATCGACCATGCTGCAGGTAATCTTAATGTATACAATTCGTTACAAAGAAAACGTATATCGTACTGTACATGGGAAACTTGAATAAAAATATATATTCTCTACACGCTATTTCCCTGACGATATAATATTGAAAGTTTGTTTGCTGTGTGTTCTTAATGCTTTTTTCCATTCTCTCCATAATATTCGATCACATTAAGCGGTAAAAGAGGAGGAGGATGCGGGAGAATGAACCTTTATCTGCAAATGTTTTACCACTTCCGTATCAGCTGATACGCCCTCGCAAGCTATTTCCCTGACGATATTAAATTGAAAGTTTGTTTGCTGTTTGTTCTTAATGCTTTTTTTGAATTCTCTTCATAATATTCGATCGCATTAAGCGGTAGAAGAGGAGGAGGATGCAGGAGAATGAACCTCTATCTGCAAACGTTTTGCCGCTTCCGTATCAGCTGATACACCCTCGCACGCTATTTCCCTGACGATATTATATCGAAAGTTTGTTTGCTGTTTGTTCTTAATGCATTTTTCAATTCTCTTCATAATATTCGATTGCATTAAGCGGTCGAAGAGGAGGAGGATGCGGGAGAACAAACCTCTATCCACAAATGTTTTGTCGCTTCCGTATCAGCTGATGTACCCTCGCAAGCTATTTCCCTGACGATATTATATCGAAAGTTTGTTTGCTGTTTGTTCTTAATGCTTTTTTCCCATTATCTTCATAATATCCGATCGAATTAAGCGGTGGAAGAGGAGGAGGATGGTGGAAAAGTGTCTCCGAGGCGGTCGATTATTTACTAAAATGAAAAATTGTTTTTAGAATTTCTTTGCTTGGGCGTTATTCGCGAATTTCGTATTTTTTTACTATTATTTTTTAGGGGCGTTATTCCAATTTCACGGATTATATACATGCATAAAAAGCGAACTAGGTATATATATATATATATATATATATATATATATATATATATATATATATATATATATATATATATATATACAGGTATACCTCGGCTTACGTCGTTTCGAGGTAAGTCATTCTCGATTATATGTCTGTTTTCAAAAAAATATATAAAAAAAAAATACAAATAAAGTTTACGTCATTATAATCAACTTTACGTCTGTCCGCTACAAATCTTGGAATCATAATATCACTAGAAAACCATTAAAAGCGCATGAAATCATGTTACTGTACAATAAATAAAAACAAAAGCACATAAAATCATGTTATTGTGCAATAAATAAGAATAAAACGTATAAAATCTTATTAAAATACATACAGTACAGGTATACCTCGGCTTAGTTCGTTTCGAGTTAAGTCGTTCTCGATTTTACGTGTTTTTTTTTTAAATATACGGAAAAATAAAAATAAAGTTAACGTCATTATAATCAACTTTACTTCTGTCCGCTACAAATATTGGAATCATAATATCACTAAAAAACCATTAAAAGCACATGAAATCATGTTACTGTACAATAAATAAAAATAAGAATAAGAATACGAATAAGAATAAGAATGCAGCAGGCATTTGCATTTATCGAAAAGGACTTTCTTTGTTCAAGGATATGAATAAAAGCATATAAAATCTTATTAAGATACGTACAGTAGTTCCAATATTTACCGTTAGGCATCATCACTCGTCATAATAATAATAGTAATAATAATAATAATAATATTAATAATAATAATGATAATAATAATAATAATAACAACAACAATAAGAATAAGAATGCAGCAGGCATTTGTATTTATCGAAAAGGCCTTCTTTGTTCGAGGATATGGATCCCAATACTATAAATAAAAACAAAAGCACATAAAATCATGTTATCGTACAATAAATAAGAATAAAAGCATATAAATATCTTATTAAAATTCGTACAGTAGTTCCAACTTCTACCGTTAGGCGTCGTCACTCGTCATAATAATAATAGTAATAATAATAATAATAATATTGATAATAATAATAATAATAAGAATACGAATATGAATAAGAATGCAGCAGGCATTTGCATTTATCGAAAAGGACTTTCTTTGTTCGAGGATATGGATCCCAATCCTATAAATAAAAACAAAAGCACATAAAATCATGTTATTGTACAATAAATAAGAATAAAAGCATATAAAATCTTATTAAAATATGTACAGTAGTTCCAATATCTACCGTTAGGCGTCATCACTCGTCATGATAATAATAGTAATAATAATAATAATAATGATAATAATAATAAGAGTAAGAATACGAATAAGAACACGAATAAGATTAAGAATGCAGCAGGCATTTGCATTTATCGAAAAGGACTTTCTTTGTTCGAGGATATGGATCCCAATCCTATAAATAAAAACAAAAGCACATAAAATCATGTTATTGTACAATAAATAAGAATAAAAGCATATAAATATTTTATTAAAATAAGTACAGTAGTTCCAATATCTACCGTTAAGCGTCGTCACTCGTCATTCCCGCGAAACCGCTATTGTTTTGAATTGATGTTATGAAGAAAATTGACAAAAAGCAATAAGAACAAACAGCAAACATATTTTTAATATAATATTGTCAGGGAAGTAGCTTGTGTGGGTGCATCAGCTGATACGGAAGTGTGACAAAACGTATGCATCCTCGTCCTCACTGCCACCATCAGTGTTGCCAGAATACTAAAATGAGAGAAATGATAAATATAAAAAACATACATGTAAGCTGGTAAGTTATTTCAAGTATCTTAAAGATGAAGTACATTTTTATTTAAATTACACTACTACCATCTTGTAATTGATATATATCTTAAAATGTACCATACATATGAAAATAAAAACATCTGCTTTATCTGGCAACACTGGCTCCCATGCTAAGCCTGTTGCCAACGGCATAATAGAGTTCATTAATTTGTTTACTGTACATAAATTAAAGATACTACCTGCCCAACGTGTGAACAATGTGAAGAGAACCTAGAACATTTTCTACTATTTTGTGAAGCATATGCACAAATAAGAACAGAATATAGTTTTTTAGCACAACCACATATAGAAAAGAAAATTGATATAATTGCTAATATATTGTTATTTAGATATTGTAGTGAAAAAGACGTCAAATAAAGAAAAACAAATTATAAAAAGAATTTGTAGAAAAAGAAAACAAATATTAAAAACCACACAAACAATTTAGCAAAGCAAAACCAAGACTTGGGAGCTGTTGCAAAAGTCATATCCCACCAAACTATACTACTACTACAGTAAATCTGTATATCTAGGCTAGCCTAGAGACAAGCTAATTCGATTTAAGTCATTTTTCGACTTAAGTCGTCTCTCCTGGTACCAATTAACGACGTTAGGTGAGGTGTACCTGTAGTTCCAATATCTACCGTTAGGCATCGTCATTCGTCATTACCGCAAAACGCTATTGTTTTGAATTGATTAGTTTATGCACGGTACACGTCTGTTTATCGGCTACTCTTATTCTCATTCATTTGTGACCTTATATTTTGCCCCCATGGCACCTAAGAAAATTCCTAGTGCAAGTGCTAAGCGTCATGCTATAACGCTGGACAATAAACTGGCTATGATCGGATATTATGAAGAAAATTGAAAAAGAGCATTAAGAACAAACAGCAAAGTTATTTTTAATATAATATTGTCAGGGAAATAGCATGTGAGGGTGCATCAGCTGATACGGAAGTAGCAAAACGTTTGCCGATAGAGGTTCGTTCTCCCGCATCTTACTCCTCTTCTACTGCTTAATGCAATCGGATATTATGAAGAAAATTGAAAAAGAGCATTAAGAACAAACAGCAAACATATTTTTAATATAATATCGTCAGGGAAATAGTGTGTGAGGGTGCATCAGGTAACGGAAGTAGCAAAACGTTTGCCGATAGAAGTTCGTTCTCCTGCATCCTACTCCTCTTCTACAGCTTAATGCGATCGGATATTATGAAGAAAATTGAAAACAAGCATTAAGAACAAACTGCAAACATATTTTTAATATAATCTTGTCAGGGAAATAGCGTGTGCGGGCGCATCATCTGATACGGAAGTGTGACAAAACGTAGGCATCCTCGTCCACACTGCCGCCATCAGTGTTGCCAGAATACATAATTGAGAGAAATGATAAATTTAAACAACATACATGTAAGCTGGTAAGTTATTTCAAGTATCTCAAAGATGAAGTACATTTTTATTTAAATTACAGTACTACCATATTGTAATTAATATATTTCTTAAAATGTATCATACATTTGAAAATAAAAACATCTGCTTTATCTGGCAACACTGGCCACCATCTTCTTCTTCCTCTATTTGCGTTCCCATTTTCATATGGGGTGAGGTATATGTATATATATATATATATATATATATATATATATATATATATATATATATATATATATATATATATATATATATATATATATATATATATATATATATATATATATATATATATATATATATATATATATACACAGTGATCCTCCGCTGGATTGCGTTTCTTGGTTCGCGTTTTCACTGTACCACTTTTTTTTTTATCAAATTATTATTTTATTTTTTGGGTATATGCAAAAATATTAAAATATTAAAAAAATAAAAATTCTCAATATTTTCATTTTTTTATTGAAAAAAACATATTTCATTATCTTATTGATAAAGAAAATTTATTGCCCAGCCTACGAATAATAAAACAGTAAAAATATAAAAAACATAAATTTAGATATACGTACGTACAGTATAACTTACAGTATTGCATCATGCGAAATAGTGTCCGATAGCGTACAATGTATTGGGGTCGCAGCTACGTGAGCTAGCATATATAATTATATTTCCAGTAGTTTCATGATTTTATTGATAAAATAACATATTTCTTAGCCTAAGAATAATAAAACAGTAAAAATTAGTAATAAACATAAATACTAACAGTATTGCAACATGTAAAATACGATACCACTATCAGCGTTTCTGACAAAGGCTCGTTCAGTCTAACTCACATGTGCGCCGTTCACGTCGTGCTTATTAAACGTTGTGCTTGTGTCCGATAGCGTACAATGTATTGGGGTCGCAGCTACGTGAGCTAGCATATATATTTATATTTCCAGTAGTTTCGTGATTTTATTGATAAAAAAACATATTTCTTAGCCTAAGAAAAATAAAACAGTAAAAATTAGTAATAAACATAAATACTAACAGTATTGCAACATGTAAAATACGATACCACTATCAGCGTTTCGGACAAAGGCTCGTTCAGTCTAACTCACGTGTGCGCCGTTCACGTTGTGCTTATTAAACGTTTTGCTTGTGTCTGATAGCGTACAATGTATTGGGGTCGCAGCTACGTGAGCTAGCATATATATTTATATTTCCAGTAGTTTCATGATTTTATTGATAAAAACACGTATTTCTTAGCCTAAGAATAATAAGACAGTAAAAAATAGTAAAAAACATAAATACTATCAGTATTGCAACATGTAAAATACAATACCGCTATCAGCGTTTCAGACAAAGGCTCGTTCAGTCTAACTCACGTGTGCGCCGTTCACATTGTGCTTATTAATAAGTTTTGCTTGTGACTTTTTTACTCGCATATTTTAACTTTTGCAATGCCTCCCAAGCATCCTTCATCTTCTAAGGCTTCTTGTAGTGAGACTAAGCCGCAAAGGAAAATGTTAACCATAACAGATAAGGTAAGTTTACCTATCACGTACATATAAATTTACGTTGCATGCTGTTATTTATAAAGTAAAGGGTGGTTTTTTAACAGTGCAGGGAGGGTTTATACAGTAAACGTAAAAATAATTGTAAAATACCTATGTACATGAGTATGTCATAAAAATTTACGCTTGCATGCTGTCATTTATGAAGTACACCTTGTTCCTTTTATACGCGATTTTTTTATCCACGAAATTTCAATAACACCCCCCAAAAATAATAGTAAAAAACTCGGAATTCGCGAATAATGCAAAAAAAAAAGAAAAAGAAAAAAAAAACACATTTAAGATTATTGTGACACCAGGATGGACCAAAAATGATAAAATAAAACAGCCTTT
This sequence comes from Halocaridina rubra, assembly GCA_037179515.1. NCBI lineage: Eukaryota > Metazoa > Arthropoda > Malacostraca > Decapoda > Atyidae > Halocaridina > Halocaridina rubra. The sequence continues at coordinate 98,096 of JAXCGZ010007701.1, forward strand.
ATCAGGCTGTAAAGAGAAACATGGAAAGTGTAATGACCTGTCAGATGTGAAGGGAATATAAAAGATGTGTAATGAATATCCAGCTCTCTGCTGGGTTTTAATATACCTCTGCATTACTCTCATGATGTCTATTCCAAAAATTCTCCTTAGATCTTATTATTATTATTATTATTATTATTATTATTATTATTATTATTATTATTATTTTTAACAATAATTTTCCTTTGATGATGATTGTGGAGATTATTATTATTATTATTATTATTATTATTATTATTATTATTAATATCATTATTATTACGAATTTGTAATTAAACCATTATTTTTACAATAAATAATGTAGTTTTGGTTGAATGATCAAAAGTTAATTAGAGATTCTCTCTCTCTCTCTCTCTCTCTCTCTCTCTCTCTCTCTCTCTCTCTCTCTCTCTCTCTCTCTCTCTCTCTCTCTCTCTCTCTCTCTCTCTCTCTCTCTCTCTTCTCTCTCTCTCTCTCTCTCTCTCTCTCTCTCTCTCTCTCTCTCTCTCTCTCTCTCTCTCTCTCTCTCTCTCTCTCTCTCTCTCTCTCTCTCTCTCTCTCTCTCTAACATTCTATTTTACCCAATAGGGTGGGTGTATATATAATGTATAATGATGATGATCTTTTCTTATCATAATCCTTTTTGTACTGGTGGAAGAAGCCTCCGTGGGCACTTATTTACTACAGTATATTAAAAAAAAAAAATAAATAAAAATAATAATAATAATAATATGGTAAAAAATATATATATATATATATATATATATATATATATATATATATATATATATATATATATATATATATATGTGATTACCTAATTGTGATTACCTAATTGTGTTTACGGGAAAGAGCCCAAAGCTCGTATCTTCCCGTCTCCTGATCGGTTCCATTTTATACTTAGTCATACTTATCATACCTGTCCTTAAAACTATGGATTGAGATAGCATTAACTACTTCCTCGCTTAGCCAATTCCAATTATCAACTACTCTTACACTGAAAAAGTATTTCCTTACATCCTGCAAACAAGTTTTCTTACCAAGCTTCAAACTATGACCCCTAGTTCTAGAGCCAGCCATATCAAAATATCGATCCCTATCCACTCTATCATAACTATGAAGGAATTTAAAGACTGTCACCATATCCCCCCCTCACTCTTCTAGCTTCGAGTGATGGTAAGTCTAATTCCCTCAGCCTCTCATCATAACTGAGATTGCGTATTTCTGGCACCAGTTTCGTGGCATGTCTTTGAACTTTTTCAAGCTTAGCTATGTGCTTTTTCAAGTGCGGATTCCAAAAGGGGGCTGCATATTCGAGTTTTGGCCTCACATAGGTTACATAAATATTTCTGAACATTTCCTTGTCCATGTGCCTGAAGGCTACCCTTACATTTGATAAGAATGCATATGCTGCCCTTACTATGCCATTTATATGTATTTCTGGAGACAAATCTGCCAGTATGTTTACTCCTAGATCTCTCTCATTTTCTGTCTCTTGAAGTTGTACTCCAGCCACCGAGTAGTCAAGCTTGGGCCTTCTTGCACTTGTACCCATTCTCATTACCTTACATTTTGAAGTATTGAATTTCATTAGCCACTTTTCTGACCACTCATGCAGATTATTTAGATCCTCCTGAAGTTCTCTACCATTGTTCTCGTTTTTTGCTTTCTTCACAATCTTTGCATCATCTGCAAACATATTCATGAAAGAATTTACAGACTCTGGTAGGTCATTTACATATACAAGGAACAAAAGTGGCCCTAAAACTGAACCCTGTGGAACTCCACTACTAACTCTTCTCCATTCAAACACTGAGTGTCTTACTCTAACCCTCTGTTCCCTTCCTTCTAAGTAAGTTTTTATCCATTCCAAAACATTTCCACCTATTCTAGCCATTGATTGCAGCTTCCTAATAAGTCTCCCATGTGGAACAGTGTCAAACGCTTTCTGGAAGTCTAGGAATATGCAATCTGCCCAGCCCTCTCTTTCCTGTAAGATTTGGCTAACCTCATCATAAAATTCTAATAAGTTTGTTACTGTTGATCTACCTTCTCTGAAGCCATGTTGCCTCACTGACAAAAAGTTGAAGGATTCCAAGTGAAGAGAGATATGTTTCCTTAGTAGTTTCTCCATAACTTTGCAAACTATGCTGGTCAAGGAAACATATGTATGTGTATGTATATATATGTTTATGTGATTACCTAATTCTGTTTACGGGAAAGAGCACAAAGCTCGTATCTTCCCGTCTCCTGATCGGTTCCATTTTAGACTTAGTGATACTTATCATACCTGTCCTTAAATCTATGGATTGAGATAGCATTTACTACCTCCTCGCTTAGCGAATTCCAATTATTAACTACTCTTACACTGAAAAAGTATTTCCTTACATCCTGCAAAGAAGTTTTCTTACCAAGCTTCAAACTATGACCTCTAGTTCTAGAGCCAGCCATATCGAAATATCGATCCCTATCCACTCTATCATAACCATGAAGGAATTTAAAGACTGTTACCATATCCCCCCCTCACTCTTCTAGCTTCGAGTGATGGTAAGTCTAATTCCCTCAGCCTCTCATCATAACTGAGATTGCGTATTTCTGGCACCAGTTTCGTGGCATGTCTTTGAACTTTTTCAAGCTTAGCTATGTGCTTTTTCAAGTGCGGATTCCAAAAGGGGGCTGCATATTCGAGCTTTGGCCTCACATAGGTTACATAAATATTTCTGAACATTTCCTTGTCCATGTGCCTGAAGGCTACCCTTACATTTGATAAGAATGCATATGCTGCCCTTACTATGCCATTTATATGTATTTCTGGAGACAAATCTGCCAGTATGTTTACTCCTAGATCTCTCTCATTTTCTGTCTCTTGAAGTTGTACTCCAGCCACCGAGTAGTCAAGCTTGGGCCTTCTTGCACTTGTACCCATTCTCATTACCTTACATTTTGAAGTATTGAATTTCATTAGCCACTTTTCTGACCACTCATGCAGATTATTTAGATCCTCCTGAAGTTCTCTACCATTGTTCTCGTTTTTTACTTTCTTCACAATCTTTGCATCATCTGCAAACATATTCATGAATGAATTTACAGACTCTGGTAGGTCATTTACATATACAAGGAACAAAAGTGGCCCTAAAACTGAACCCTGTGGAACTCCACTACTAACTCTTCTCCATTCAGACACTGAGTGTCTTACTCTAACCCTCTGTTCCCTTCCTTCTAAGTAAGTTTTTATCCATTCCAAAACATTTCCACCTATTCTAGCCATTGAGTGCAGCTTCCTAATAAGTCTCCCATGTGGAACAGTGTCAAACGCTTTCTGGAAGTCTAGGAATATGCAATCTGCCCAGCCCTCTCTTTCCTGTAAGATTTGGCTTACCTCATCATAAAATTCTAATAAGTTTGTTACTGTTGATCTACCTTCTCTGAAGCCATGTTGCCTCACTGACGAAAAGTTGAAGGATTCCAAGTGAAGAGAGATATGTTTCCTTAGTAGTTTCTCCATAACTTTGCAAACTGTGCTGGTCATGGAAACTGGTCTATAGTTCAGAGCCGTATCCCTCCTTCCCTTTTTGAAGATAGGTATCACATTTGCTTGTTTCCAGCATCTTGGAATCTCCCCCGACTCCAGTGACTCCTTAAATATGATACTTACTGCCACTGATATTGTGTTTGCGCATTTTTTAAGCACAGGAGGGGATATGTCATCAGGACCTGTAGCTTTATGAACATCTAAATCCATCAGCGCTTTGCATACCTCTGTGGCTGTAAGGTTGATGTTCTCTAATACCGGCCCTTGAGCTTCTATCACTGCAATCTGAGGGGGTGGGGTATTTTCTACTGTAAAGACTGACTGAAACTCCTTGTTCAATTCTTTGCAGATCTCTTCATCCGTCTCAGTGATGCTTCCATCCGCTCTCTTTAGCCTTAAAACCTGTTCTTTTACCTTCAGTTTTCCTCTGATAAAGTGTGGAAAACCTTGGGATTTTCTTTAGCCTTCCTGGTGATGTCCCTCTCATAATCTCTCTCTGCCTCTCTCCTTTTACTTAGGTAGTCATTTCTTGCTCTTTTGTAGGTTTGCCAGGCATTTGTTTTTTCTCCTCCTATACCTTTTCCAGCATTTGTCTCTCCACTCCTTAGCTCTTTTACACCCATTATCGAACCATTTCTCTCTGGCATGAATTACACCTACTTTGGTGACAGGTATGCAGCAATCTACTATCCTCCCATATTTCTCACAAAAGATGTCATACATTTCTTGTACAGATTTGTTGTAAAATAAGGTTCTCCAGTCAATAACTGCAAAAAGCTCATTCATTTTGATGTAATCTCCTTTCGGATAGTTCCTCCTCATGTCCTCAGTGCCTCTACTCACAGGAAGAATATC
>JAXCGZ010007701.1:110000-125306 GCA_037179515.1 Halocaridina rubra
AAAATTAAATATCATGTCGTTATTATTAATATTCTTTCAATTTCAGGTGTGGGAAGAATGCTTAGCCCAGGTACTCTTTTTACCTAGTCAGAGCAAATACACTCGTGCTAGTTTAGCGAGCAAGAAAGATCGTATTGAATCTTTAGAGAAGAGATTAGAACAGAATCGTCAGCATATGGCTAAACAAGCTAAACTAGCTGCAAAGTTGGAGAAAAAACTCAAAGTACTGATGGGAGGCTATCAGGTAGGATCTGTTGTTTGTTTATAGTATACGATGATAAGTATCCTTGGTATCGGGGAGAAAGAATTCTTCACCTTTTCTATTCCTTGTCTCCTAAGATCCAATTTAAAGAGATTGAGGAGCGAAGGGTTAGCATGGCAGTTCCAATCTCCCCTAGATATATATTTAGCCACAAAACAGATATTAGAAGGGATATTGCATAAAGAAGGTAATTTGCAGTGTAGGAGTGTTTTTTAGTTTTATCCGTATGCGTCTTCTTATTTCTTCGTCATCAGCATTAATATATATATGTCTCTTTAAGTAAAATGAAACCCTGTGTCTTGGGTAAATGGACAGTAGGTATTTATTGTGATGTCTTTTTACACGCAACTGATAAGCCCCAAAGCTTCGAGGGTATCCACATCTTACAGTACTAGGCCTTAGGTAGTCTAGAGTTCCCCTACTCTAACTGCCGGACTAAACTGAGCTGCCAACTGTCTGAGAGAACAAGTCTCCTCTCTTCTTCTAAGCCTCTTCAGCTTCTGAGGAGGTGGGGCTTGTAGTCCCTAGGTCTATGCCTGACCAATTACAGCAAAACATACACATAGACAAAGATTCCAGTTAAGTTATTTCTAAGCAGAGGGGAGATTCTTCTGGTGGTAACTACATCAGGGATGTTGCATAAGATCTGAAGGTATATCACACATGACCTTCCTTGTGGATTTTGGTTTCCGGTTCTGGTGACTGTGGTCACACGCGCCTTGGTCTCGGCCAACAAAGGACCGGAATCTCCACATCAATTCATATCAACTGCAAGAAACAGAGCCAGAATCATCTGACACTAGGTCGCTCTTCACATCACTCCCCAATACTGTATTTAAAACCTTTTCTTTCTTTTATCTCAAAGTGTAGCACGAGACAGCACAGTGGCCTCCAAGCCTCTGTTTCAGGTATCAGTGATAAGCTGTGAAATTCATTTCAGATGTTTCTTTAATTGAGAGAAGCATCAAGTACCATATCCAAAAATGCCTTAGGGTATCTTCTTCAATTATATTGGGAATAGAAAAGCTATTTTCTGCCATATAATTAATTATTAAAGTTTCCACTTCGTGAAATATTTTGACCAGTTTACCACTTGTAACACTGACTTTTTGAAGAACAAAGTAGTAGCTTGGGAATGACCTTCTTACAGTACTTTGCTTGTATTGCAAAGAAGCATCTGTGTATATACAAATTGACTTTGTAAATACAGTCCTGTATTTATGGATAGGAGTGAATGAGTATTCCATAGCAAGACTATTGCTTCTTCTAATTTGAGGGTTTAAGTCTTGGTGGCAGTATATACTGATGTACGTGACATGTTTTTTAGATGACATTGATGTATCATACTTTAAATAGAAAATGTTGCGTGTGTGTGTGTATGTTTGTGTAAATGTGTTAAGATTATTTTATTTATGGTTTGGTGTGGAATGTGACGGTTTTCTGCTGGCAATTTTTTTTATTTTTTTTTATTTTTTTAAATGATTGTCACACCAGGACAGGCCAAAAAATAATAATATAAAACAGCCCTGGGCACGAAGAATACATAAAGTAAAGAGAAACAGAGATGGAGAATGTAATGACTTGTCAGATGTGATGGGAAAATAAAAGATGTGCAATGAATATCCAAGAATATTCAGTGTAGCTGTAGGCATAGGAAAAGAGGAGAGTAACTGTGGATTTGACTGGGGCTAACTTAAGTCTTCTTGTGGTGAAGTTTTGATTGTGTATGTGTATTTACTTGGTGCCAGTCCCAAGCCCAGGTAAATGGGGAAGGTTGGTGGCAGGAAGGGCATCCAGCAATAAAAATTTTGCCAAAACCAAAATATGCCAGTACAGATAACGAGAATAGTCACCATACTAGGGCGTTCCCCGTAGGCGACGCGTTGGGGCTTCACCTGACCCCTCCGGAAAGACAGCAAGAGCTACCCAGTCATGGGCGGGCTGGGTTAAACAGGCAAGCTCGAGGGAGAGTATCAGATGAGGTACTGCGGGTGAGCACTCCTTATGTGGGGACGATGACTGGGAAGGGGCGAGAATTGGTGGACCTGATGGAGAGGAGGAGACTTGGAGTGCTGTGTGTGCAGGAGACCAGGTGGAAAGGAAATAAGGCAAAGGAACTGGGTGAGGGTTGCAAATTGTTCTGTAGTGGAGCAAATGAGGAAGGGAGGAATGGTGTAGGAATAATACTATCCAAAGACCTGAAGGAAAGCTTACTTGGTGTGAATAGAAAGAGTGACAGAATTATGAGTTTAAAGCCGGGACTGGGAGAAACAGTAGTCAATGTGGTATGTGCCTATGCCCCACAAACTGGTTGTACAGCAGAGGAGAAGGATGTATTTTGGGAGGAGATGGACCAGGAGCTTAGAACAATTCCTATAAGGGAGAGGGTAATTTTGGGAGGAGATGTAAATGGCCACTTGGGAATTGGGAGGGCTGGGATAGGTAGAGGCATGGGCAGTAAAGAAGACACAAGAGAAAAAAATGGATGTGGCAGAGATGAGGATGTTGAGATGGATGTGTGGGGTGACAAGAAGCTATAAGATCAAAAACGAGTTAATTAGAGGTACCTCAAAAGTTAGAGAAATATGAGATAAGATACAAGAAAGTAGACTAAGCTGGTATAGTCATGTCGTTAGGAGGGATGAACAGTATGTTGGGATGAGGGTGATGGAAATGGATATACAGGGTAGGAGAGGGAGGGGGAGACCAAAGCGTAGGTAGATGGCTTGCATCAATGACGACCTGAGGTCTAAAGGTTTGTTGGGTGATGAGGTATGGGACAAGAACATATGGAGAACACTGGCCAGAAACATCGACCCCACATAAAAGTGGGAAAGATGTAGACGAAGAAGAAGGGATATGTCAGGAATTTGGCAAATGCATGTCTATATTTGACCAAGCTTATAAATATTGTGTTACTGCATGTGAGGTTGTAAGTGTAGGTAAAGTACATATGCTGTATTCTCTTTTGGGCTGTTTTCTGACTTACTGTAAACCTGCCTTAATTGCTTTTATTTGTGCGAGAAAAAATCTCCTGGTCAGTTTCACTTAATGAGGATTTCATGTGGGGACAGTGCAAGAAGGCTGCTTTATGATAACTGGTAAATACAGCATAAATTTTACATAGTAGCTTTTGGATGAGCAGTTTTTACCTTATGAAAGCTTGAGCTGATGCGGATACTATTCCACAATTGACCTTAAAATTTTTATGGTGTACTCTGAATATGCTGAGTTAACAGGGACTACTGTATGAGGGGCAGTGATATATATGAGTACCCTGTTGTAATATTGTGACACAGTTTTGTAGTGTAATTTTTCTTTATCTAATACCAGCATTTATTTATTATTTTTTTGGTTTTGTGGTTGGATAAATGCAGTACAGAAGCTCCCCTTCTTTACATTCACAGATACGAACAAACACCTACTCTTTATCTACCCGTGTATTAATGTATATATTACTGTATTGTACTGTATAATTACATTATTATTACAGTATTAAAATTCATTTATACTATATACTTTATGTTTTATGTAGTAGTGAAGTGTCTGTACCCTAATTTCTTTACATTACTGCATATATATGTACTGTAGAGTACTTTTGCTTTTCCTAAACACCACTAACAAACTATTCTACTTACAAATGAACTTCTGGAACCTAACTCATTTGTAAGTTTGGAAGTGTCTGTATTTCCATTTATATGATGAAAGTGTTTGGACTTGGACTGTGTTGTTTTTTCCCTCATAGGCTCGAGCAGCTTCCTTAGGTGCGAGTCTTCAGGATGCAGTGAACCAAGTAGAAACGGCGTATTTGGAAATGTCAACATTTACATTCTTGAAGCAAATGGAAACGGTGGCAATTCCCAGACGTTTGGATACAATCTCAGAAGATGTGGCCAGACAAACAGAGAGAGAGAGGGAGTTGCAGAGACGCTATGATCAGTTACAGATGAAATTACATAGTTTGAAAGGAGGTCCTACCACAAATGGCTTAGATGTGCAGTAATTATTTTTTTTACTGTAAATAAACTGAGAACCTGTCTACAGAAATACTAGTATGTATAGCACCGGAGGTAAACTTATGAGATTTCATGAATAGGTTTGAAATTAAGCCGTATATTGACCCTTCATATAATGCAATAAATTTTTACTTAAAGTAAATGGAACTTCAGTTTTTAGTTAGATATGAAGCTTTGAGCAGACATAAGCTTTCATAAATCCTGGCATAATTTTTTGTAGATCTGCTTTAAGTGTCTGATATTTTAAATTTCCTTTATCAATTTAGGAATATTTACTTGAATTACGATATTAGGAAGTGTATATATTCACGATAATGTTTTGCAAATAGTTATGACCAGTTTTGTACAATAGCCTATTTGTGATTAGGTCTTCATTTGTAATACCATATCATTACTGTTGTGGGAAGTGACCGAAGGGATTGAAGTAAGGGTATGACATTCTCTCCCTCTGTGGGTATCTTTTATAACTTAAAATTTTAGAGAGGTTAGGAAGGGAAAGGTATGAAATATTGCTGCCTCGATTACTAATATTTTTCTTACCTTGGTGGATCTGGGAGAAATGGTCATGTTTGGGGAAAAAAATAATGAATATTCTTATGTAGGGATTATTGGCAGACTTTTATCAGTTGATGGTCTATCTGTAAATTTAGCTGCATTTCCTCTCAAAAGGCCTTAAAAGCAAAAACAATGCTGATATTACCTGTATGACATATTTCTTACAGTATTTTGAGATCTTTAGAACTTATAATAAAATTTGACCGTAACACATCTTTGGCTATTCAAACATTATTTTTATTAGTCCGAGACCAAATTTTGTATTTCATAACCAGGCTTGAGGCTTCTGGCTTACTGCTACTATGATAGTCCTTTAACAGAGTCTTGCTTAACCTCCCATACTCTTCACAGTACTTGAAATACACAGGTGTCTTCTCATAATAAAGACAAACATATATTTAAATCATTTATTGCCACTGTGTAAGAATCATTAAAAAAGTACTACAACTTATGGTATAATCTGTACAGTCAAGAAAGTAGGAACATATATTTATATACAAATTCAACGTTTTTCACAGGACAATCGAAGGACAAAAGCGTGTGAATGAGAAAGATAGTGTGAAAATTAATAGTGAAATATCTGACATAGAGGTGAACAGATGGATAGATTTGTCAACAGCTGTTTTCAATGACCTTGCCAGAAAGTTTCTGTTAAAAATTCCATGTTCTCACAAAGCCAGTTAAGTACTCACTTCCTTTTTGAATTATGGATACTTTTCAACTTTTAAATTTCTACCCAAGATATATTCTTATATACATAATGGTTCTCTTATAGCTTTGCAGGGTACTTTGAACTTCAAGAATGAAAGAAGAGCATAATATTAATTACAGTACTACTTTTACTCACAATTCATACTTGCTGCATTATAAAGTTATTATTGTCATCTACAGACTGGTCTTAGTATTTCCTGATGGCAGTTTCATTGGGATATGGTGAGCCTTTCCAAGTCATTCTACATATTTTTTTTCAGTATGATCTATACCTTGCAAACCTTAGGCCTAACTAGATAGCATATCTCCTGGGAACTTTTTGTCCATCTCTTATGTCTATTTTTAGCTCAAATATCGAATAAGACGGTCTTGCATCATCTATTGTTGATGATCATTAAAGATTTTGGTTTCAAATGGGGAACCATATCCTGTCAACTTAACAGGGTGACCACAACTTATAAACTGACATGAGGTAGCCAGGACTCAGTAACCAGTTCCGTCCTCGTCTCATGACCGTGGTTCTTTTGCACAAAAAAAGTTTGAGGAATGACTTTCATCCTCCCTCTATCTCATTTAGGGTATGGACTGCACTAAATGCACTTTGCTGGGAAGGTAAATGTTAAAAGACTGCCTATGAAAATTGAGGTAAGGACAAACTAAAGTGTTCTAAAATGCTAATTGGTCATATGGAATATGGGCAGCGTTTTCCACCCTGCATACTCATTACACTCAGCAGCCTGTTCACCAACATGTTAGTTAAATCGTCTTGAGGCTAATGGGACACTAGATGAACTAGCATATGCCAAAATAATCAGTGACTGATGAGTTATGAAGACATAACAAGTAGTGCATTTTAGTGGAGGCTACTATACGATCTTACCTGTTCCTTACATGAGAACTTAAGAAACTGTGGGAGGGTATATGTAGCCAGGTAAATGTAGCAGTAAGGTACAAGTTTTGTTGACTCACTCATTAGCATGCTAGACTAATTCATTTCCCGCTCAGCAGCCCGCTACCTTCAGCCCTCCCAGTAACTTCTTCTATTGTGGCCCTACCCTTAGGTCATTTCTTACACCATGCAAGTAAAACTAGAGTGAATTCTTATCCCAATATCAGAAAAATGAAAATATTAAATATTGGTATCTTACATGAAGGCAGAGAGTTTCATAGAATTTTTTAAATTAAATTTTATGTTTTTGGCAAAACCTAAGAGTGGTGAAAGATACAGACTTAAGAAAACATTTTGAAAAATATAGTAAAAAAAAAAAAAGTAAGGTTTAGTTTTACATAAGATATGAATTATAAATATTTACAAACACACTGAATTTTACTTTTATTTTACAGAAATACTGTTATATTATCACATGGCTTGTAAAACATGTACAAGACTTGCTGTCCAGAAGTTTCACTTTGCAAAAATATCTATGTTCACACTACTTACAAGAACAATAACAATACATAAATGTATATTTATATATATATATATAATTTGTATAATTAAGGTAATAATATATATAAACATTCCTTATTATAAAAAATGGCACATATTACAATAATTATATTATTTTAATTGCAATTACAATATTCGTCACAGTAGTTTTGTACAGTATGGTACTGAGAAATAGTGTACAGTATTTATACTCTTCTTTTGCCAGTCAAGGCTCATTGTAATTCAAATAATTCTTTATATACAAAATTTATTTTTTGTCATTTTAGAATTTTTTAGCAGTACGACTGTTATTCAGAAACGGTATCACAAGAAAGAATCGTCGTTGCCTTAAATGATCTATACATCTACATTGCACTTTAGTAGTACAAATAATGTTTGCTCTTACAAAATACAAAAGATAGGTGAGCATTTTTTTCTGTGTCAGAAATTACACACATCCATGTATATGGAAGGGACTTGTATAAGATTTGTCACTTTTGGCAACATTTAATAAACAAGCCCGAATGCTCTGATATAACCTCAGACAAAGCTAATATTAAATTTATCATGAGGCTGTCTGCTTATAAGAACTGAATGCGGTTCTGTTGAAGCATGCAAAATAGCCTCCTCGTCACTCGTAGAAGAGGAGAAGGTGGGAGGATTTGGAATGTGAAGCTGGCGGGATGGAGGTCGTGGTGGAGGTCCTCTTGCAGCCCCTCCAAGTTTAGGTTTTGGAGGTAATGGTGGTGGGGGTGGGGAGAGTTGGAGGGAAGGTGGAGGAGGTACTATTCTTGTAACGGCGGGAGGGATGGAGGAGACATTAGTCGAGTGAAGACCAGTATTTACCATGTGAGGAACAGATGAGGAATGAGGACCTGAAGTCAAAGAATGCAATACAGAATTCTCCACAGATATAGCAGGTACTGGAGGATCAGTAGAAGAATCAGTATGATGTGGAGTAGTGGGAGGTAATGTAGCTTTACTCATTGTATCATCATCGATCAGTGTTTCCTCAAATTCATCTAAATCTAATTCTGGGGCCAAAAGGGTAGCATTGGCCGAAGTATTAGCCAAATTTGATGTAACTGATAATCCATTTCCTATGGCTGAGCTCTGTAACCCGCTTGGCATATTACCGGTACAGGAAACAGGCTGTAATCCACCAGATAAGGCACTTGATTTGTTACTGGTTCCAAATGTCGAGGATAAATTTACATTTGGTAAGCCAGTTCCAATCTGTCCAGCAAAACTGGTGGAGGGTAAACCACCCCACACTTCAGGGTGGGCCATACTGAAATATTCGTCAGCTTCCTGGTGAGAGGGGATAATACCACTGTCTGTAAATGAATTCTCAAACTGTGCCAGCAACTCGTCTGTCAAGTGTGTGCGCTGATTTTCTTTATCCTGTAAAAAAGTACATATAAAATAAATTTCTTACTTTATGCCTGCTGCTCAAATCAGTTTAGAAGATACAAGCAATGAATTGAATACAATAAAAATGAAAAATCTCCTTTAATCACAATGGGAGTGAATAAGACCAAGATCAAGTTGAAGCAATTTCTTACGTTTCTATGGTTTACCCTGGCCATATGGGCTTATAGTATCCCTCTTTGACAATATGTCAAGGGGAGATATAGATTACTTCATGCCAATTCTTTTTACTACTTTTTGACACCTATCACTCTCCTAGCTAACACTGGTGCTATAATAATAATATAATAAAGAAGTAAAGTAATTTTTTTTGTTACCATGTGATATGAAAATGGCAAAAACTGGTTTTCCTGTATAAAATACAATAATGATTATGGCAAAGACATACTTGGCAAATTCACACAAATATTGTAGACAATGCACTGAAACTGTCAAGGGAATAGCAAAGAATTCCTCAGTCTTTTACTTTGGGTGTAATATAAATTTATATATTATTTAGGAGTATTACATTGCCATTTTCCTCATTACAGAACAATTTTATAATTATATTTTGATGGTGTGAAATTCTTATTACAGCTTGCTGATGGTACTCTATTGTATTTCCCATCACATAAAAAATAAAATTTTAATAGGTAGTAAATATAGATAGTAATCATAAAAACCCAATACAAGCAATATTTGTGGGTTATATTAAGAAAGTCATTTAAGGCTTCTATTCAAGTATTTAATCATATATTGTTTTCATATTTATCACTAAACTCTACTTTGACAAGCCATGAGCAAAATAATTTAAAATCTACTCCTTGATTATTTGGCTTTTAAGTAATTTCATGCTGCATGTACAGTGTGTGCCTGTGGAATACACACTGTACAATATTGTCATCTCTCTGCTTGTGATTACTGCTTTGCTCAAACCAGATTTTGGTTGCAAGATATTTAAGTAATTTGGGTCCCCTAAATTAAGGTTGTGAAGGTGGAAGACAGGTTTTGGTTCTCTGTGGGTTCTTATTACTGAGGATAAATATGTTTCAATATTTTATTAGTTTTTTTTGCTTTAGGCAAGCAATTTCCTTTGTGTGAGATTTCTTCTGTGACATACAGTACAAATACTTAAAATTCAAAATTTTGAGGAGCTCCGCAAAATATTCTACTCATGGCCTCTGGTGTAGAGAAAACGACAAAATAACACATCTGGAGCTGTGAAGACAGTGTCTTAGAAGTGGAATAATTAGAACTAAGTGGTAATGTGATAATAGGAACAAATACTAATCAATGCTCATAACTCATTAGGGTTGCTCTTTAGCTAGTGTGAATAATGCAGTACCACTACAAACTAAAAGTATAATGAATACAAAATATTACTTAACAATGCGGTGATTGCTGAGAGGCTGTGTGGAAGAGGACTAGATCTTAATGTCCATCTGATGGATGAAGATCATTGACAGCATATGAAAGTGGAATGAGGAGAAGAGGGAGGTACAGAAACAGAAAATACGTAAATGAATGGCATAAGTACGAGGAATGTAGTGGAATATAGGTTGGAAGAAGAATGGAGGTTTTTTAAACGGAAGATCTTTTGAAGTATGCAGAAGTAGAGTGGAGGATGAGATAAATGGGATGAGCAGAAGAAAGGCAGTAAAAGAAAGACATAAGGAAGAAGTAAGACATAAAAGGTATGGTTACTTTGGTATTGTTTGTAGAGAGGAAATGTGGAGGCATATGAGGTAAAGAGCAAATAGGGAGTTATTGAGAGGGCATGGTGAGAAAGGCTATGAGAAGACAGGATGAGAGGTTTGGTAGATGTCCGTCAGAATATTCTGATATGAATACAAAGATATTTTGGAGGGGAATTCAGAGAGGTAAATCTGGTGAAGAAAAGGTGAAATGAGCAGCTGGGGAAGTGATAGTGGATAAGAGGGAGGTGACAGACCAGTGATTGAGCCCATCGTGGAGCGTTAGGAAGGGCAACCAGCCTTAATTCCCAAGTTGCAATCTGTATCCACCCCATAATAAAGACTGACAGTGGCACGTAAATTGTGGATTAAATGTGGAGAATGGCTGCGGCTGCGAGAAATACAAGGAGAACAACAGTGAGAGGGGGGAGAATTGGACAAATATGAGAGGACAAAAAAACACTTTGTATCTAAAGTAATGAAAGCTGATAAGGCACCAGGGTTAGATGGATGCCATGTCGAAAGTCTTGTCAAAAGGTGGAGAAGCAATAGTGCAATGGATTGGATAATAAGGTTGTTAATGAGCGCTTCAGGGAAGTTATACAGAAGTAGTTTTACATGGGTGTGGGTGACTGCTGACGGAGAAAACTGCTAGTGTGTGAGATGTATAAAAAGCAAACTAACTTAACCTATGGTAAAATATTTTATTGTAAGAAGGATATTTTGACATGAACAAAGTGGTAGCTACACATTTTGATAAAATTCTGTTTCTTTTAATTAGAAAAATGAATGGAATATAGAAATGCTATTTCATTGTGTTCTTTTTGTTACCAAAAATTAGCATTGCTTCCTCGTACGTAATGATGGGCATTGACTGTTTGCTTAGCTGTGCTGATTCAACCTATTATAGGGGAGGGGTAAATCTGGAAGAGTGAAGGTTGGGGTATACTGCATGAAGGGTCAGAAGCATGGATTTACAGAAAGGTAAGAATGTTTTTCAGGTGTTCATGAACTTGGAAAAAGCATATGAAACGATTGATACATTAGTAGCAATATCAATTGCTTGATGTATGTGAAAGTATGGAAGTAAGATGCTTAATAAATCACACCAAAAGGGCTGAAGTAGTTTGGCGCTAAGGAATAAATGAAAAAGGAACAACTTATGAAGAGATTATAGTGCAGAAAAGGAGTAAGATTTAGAGGAAGACCAAGAATGAGAAGGACGGACGGGGTGGAAACAGCATTGGATGCAATGCTACGTCAGAGAGGCAGGAAAGTGAGTGAAGATGCGTGTTCCACTTACAATGAATGTGACACATGCAATGGGCTGAGAAATGTGATACGAGGTGAATGAGTCTGCTTTTGAATGCATGTGTGCACTTTGACCCAGCCACCCCTCTTACAAGGAGAAATACAGCCTTTATATAAATATGTACGAATTGGTGTATGGAAAAAAGTAACAATCTGAGTACATAATGTAGACAGTACTACTGTATTGATCCAGATAATGAAGTTTACAAGGTCATCAAAGTAATAAAACAACATTAAGAAGGGAAAAACAATTATGAAAGATCTAATTATGTAAATTATTTTAAAAACCATAGGAATCAACTAAATATAAAAGGCAAAGGTAGCATGGAAAGGATAAGTTATAAGGAAAAAATAACGAAGTTTAACATACACTTACTCATCCAGCAAAACCTTTTTTGAACTTAAGATACCTGTATTATATCAAGATGGTTAGGAGTGGACAGTGGATTAAACAAGTAAAAATAAACAAAGTTTATAAGCAAAATATAAAGAAAAAGAAACTCGCCATACTCTGACAATAATTCAGCTTAGACATGACAGCAAGCAATGCGTTACAAAATGTCAGTAAAATTAGTATTTGCAATTACATGATTAAAATTCTAATACATGTAGTTTGTGATGATACTTCAAACTGCATTATAGGCATTTCTAGAAGCAACTCCAGGTAAATCTGGTTTAAGAATACTTGATTACCATGTTCAAGATAAAACAGGTATACTGAAGACTGATTTAAAAAGTAGATCTAAATGCAAAATTTAAAACAGAGGAAGCAAATGCATCAGCCAAGTAAGTATCACTCAGAAGCAAGTGACCTTAAGCCTGTACTCAAAAGGTATTACCATATGCAACTGATCTCGGAACACTCAGAAGGGCACTAATGTAGAAACTGAGAGCACAACCAAAGCAAAACAGCAAACATATGCAGAAGCACTACGCATAAATCGTGTAAATGAAAACCATACCTAACTACATGAAATCAATGAAAAATAAATATACAGTACGCAGAAAACAGCAAAACAGAATAAAACAGCATGTGCTAAAAAATATACAAGCAGCAAAAATATCTCTCTGTTTACGCACCATATATAGCCGTCATATTTTTCTCTTATTAATAAAAAGTTCACCCCTTATAATGATTTAGTGTTTAGTAATAGACACCTGGAAAAAAATAACAGTATACGGATAAAAAAAAGATGAAACACTGAGGAAAAGAAAGAAAACATACGGTTAGAAAAATCCGGAAAAGATATAGTACTTGGAGAGGGATGACAGCAAGGTGCACAAATAAATAGAGAAAGGAACAAAAATGCATTTAAACAAAATAAAAGAAAAAAATATTCCGCAGGAAATTGAAAAAACGTAACGAGACAATTTTTCACAGATTAGCTAAAATTTCATTGACTATGACATAAATCCATACATACCTCCGGCTGATCACATTTAAGGAAGTCTGGTAGTTCAAAATTAATTTCTGTTCCTCTTTGGTCATCTAGTCTACTCCTTTGTGCTCTTTTCAAACCTTCATATAACTCTGAAATGAAAACATGCAAGGTTAGTGGCATGCAGACATGCATAGCTTACATCTGCATATCAACCATGCATCCCATCTCCATAATGAGGAATATGCATGTAAAAGTTCCTGATATTCTTGAAAAGTAAATTTCACATATAATATATAGCTATTCAGAATCATCATATCGGGCTGAAATCACTACCACCTACAATACCATCATACATACATAATCCTCCTTTTAGAGGGATGGCTAAGTCAAAGCATGCATTCACCAGAAACAAGACTACTTCAATCACCTCTCTTAGCTCCTTGGGGATGGTATGATGGTTAAAATACCATCATACAAATGTAGGAATATTACTACCCCACAGTAATACAGATATTCAGGGGAAGTAACAATATTATATTACAGTATTCTGAGTGTTGGTCGCAGAACAAACTACTAAAAAGAAAAAAAAAACACTACAAGATAAGAAATAATATGTATTGAATGCCAAGAGTAATAAATTTTTCTATATGAAACCATATCCTGCTCAAACCAGCATGGTGGCCACAACTGATAAAAAAAACTATGAAAGCATCACATCATGCATGTCGTCACTCCAATCAATTGGTTTAACAGCATGGTAAAAAATTCCATGCAAGAATAGCAGTGAAGTTTTCTCCCTATGAAACAACCATTAAATTAGTGCAACTTATTTTTGACCCACAAAGGGTGGTGGGGGGGAGTAACTGCATTGGCCCTTTATCCCCATGGAGTTAAGAGGAGTGTCCATGGTGTGTTGACTTCCGGTTCGTGAGTAGTTTTGACTCGCCCACCCCCATACAAGGGACATAGTGGCCACTGTATATGTATGTATTTTTACAAACATATAGGTATTGCAAGGTTAAGTGATTAAAAACTACACATACATTAAGTGTGAAAAATGCAAAACTTGAAGCAATAAGTACGATATAAATGCAATCCATACTTCATACAAGAATGGTTTTAAAATGGACTTAGGATATGTGAGTTTCATTTAAAAAAATAAAAAAAAATACAATTGCAAATTTCAATAACGCAAACTAAATAAATATAATTTGCCTATCTATACGTGTTAAAGGGAATATTCAAAAGTTAATGGAGTTGATGTAATGCATACAATACAGTACATATAAAAATGAGAGTAAACGGAATGACATACACTGAAAATGTTACGGGGAAATGCAAAATGCATAATAATATGCAAGCTATACTTCTCATGAGCACCATTTCAAAGCCGACAGCTGACATTTGAGTTCTAATGCTTAAGGGAAATTCCAAATTTAATGTAGTTGATGTAATAAATATATAGAAAAAAATTAGTACAGTATGATGAATTCCTAAAATGATCTGGGGAAAAATGTATAAAAAAAATTGCATGTAAACAAAACACTAAGCATATAAAAAAAATAGCTAACCAATGTTCTCTAGCTTTCCAAAACGAAATTAAGGAAAGAAGAGTACTGCATGAAAATAGAAGAAATATGCAAAAAGGAAAAATTAAAAGTTAAAGCAAAACGAACTAACCATCATTTTCCTGTTTCTTTCCTGTTCTTCTTATCGGCAACATTGCATGTGGATCATTTGGTAAGAGATTACGTGAACTCATACCTTCGTGAATACTGGATCGACTACCTACTTTTCGCGTTTTATTACCAATGTCCTGTACGAAGAATACAAACTGTTAATAATATCTAATGCACAGTGATGCTAATAATGACTTTATATATATATATATATATATATATATATATATATATATATATATATATATATATATATATATATATATCCCATAATTATTCACTCAACAATAAACAAATGTAAAACGGTAAAATCAACTGTCATAAGCTGAGTCCTGCCAATGCGGAAAACTAGGAGAGGATACCATTTCTTATGCAAGGTTGGGTAAAACACTAGTAAATCTATCTATATACAAATGCCATAATCCCTCTTACGGAGGGGGTGCTGAATCAAAAGTAAAACACCTTGGACCCAGTCCCCTTGCTCCACCCTATTTAGTCGAAATTTACCATGAAATCTCATACCAGTTGCGTATTCAAATACCTACCTTTTCACCAGGCAATGAATTTCTCATGCTGAAGCCTCCAACGACACCTGATCTATCACTGCTGCTATGATCAGTCTGGAATTGCATGTACGAAAATCACTTATTTCTAGTTTATAAAGAGAAAATAATACAGTATTCATAGAGAAGTATTTATAATCCAGTATATATAAAATATTTGAGAGCTGAACATGTTACATTATTCTCTGTTGTTTTTTAGACAGAAAACGAAATCATACAAAAGATATATAGTCTTTGAAAGCCTCCTCTTCCCTTCTCCCCCCTACCATGTTCCAATAGGAACCTCCGTAAGCC
>JAXCGZ010007702.1:0-30000 GCA_037179515.1 Halocaridina rubra
TTAGAGTAAGACACTCAGTGTCTGAATGAAGAAGAGTTAGTAGTGGAGTTCCACAGGGTTCAGTTTTAGGGCCACTTTTGTTCCTTGTATATGTAAATGACCTACCAGAGTCTGTAAATTCATTCATGAATATGTTTGCAGATGATGCAAAGATTGTGAAGAAAGTAAAAAACGAGAACAATGGTAGAGAACTTCAGGAGGATCTAAATAATCTGCATGAGTGGTCAGAAAAGTGGCTAATGAAATTCAGTACTTCAAAATGTAAGGTAATGAGAATGGGTACAAGTGCAAGAAGGCCCAAGCTTGACTACTCGGTGGCTGGAGTACAACTTCAAGAGACAGAAAATGAGAGAGATCTAGGAGTAAATATACTGGCAGATTTGTCTCCAGAAATACATATAAATGGCATAGTAAGGGCAGCATATGCATTCTTATCAAATGTAAGGGTAGCCTTCAGGCACATGGACAAGGAAATGTTCAGAAATATTTATGTAACCTATGTGAGGCCAAAACTCGAATATGCAGCCCCCTTTTGGAATCCGCACTTGAAAAAGCACATAGCTAAGCTTGAAAAAGTTCAAAGACATGCCACGAAACTGGTGCCAGAAATACGCAATCTCAGTTATGATGAGAGGCTGAGGGAATTAGACTTACCATCACTCGAAGCTAGAAGAGTGAGGGGGGATATGGTGACAGTCTTCAAATTCCTTCATGGTTATGATAGAGTGGATAGGGATCGATATTTTGACATGGCTGGCTCTAGAACTAGAGGTCATAGTTTGAAGCTTCGTAAGAAAACTTCTTCGCAGGATGTAAGGAAATACTTTTTCAGTGTAAGAGTAGTTGATAATTGGAATTGGCTAAGCGAGGAGGTAGTTAATGCTATCTCAATCCATAGTTTTAAGGACAGGTATGATAAGTATACTAAGTATAAATTGGAACCGATGAGGAGACGGGAAGATACGAGCTTTGGGCTCTTTCCCGTAAACACAATTAGGTAATCACAGTCAGAGTATTGTTATAGCTGGTTAATGAAATGTCATACTCCAGAATGCAAGGTAATGAGAATTAGCTAGAGTTCTATATTACCCCTGGCTAGATACTTAAAAACAGAAAAGGAACTTCTTGAATTAGAAAGGGTCCTCTGTACTTTGACTGGTTTTTTCTGTCTGTCGCTTTCCTTTGTGAGGCATTCCCTCATCTCTGTCTTGTCCTTAACCTTTTTATTTTCCTTCGTTTTGGTGTTTTCTCGTGCCGGGCCTTTACTGATGAGGGCAGTTTTTGTCTGTCCCGGTGTCACACTCATAAAAATATATATTGGCATATTAGTCTTTGGAAATACATAAAACTAGCCTAGTAAAGGCAGTGTGTTCTGTCTTACCAAACACAAGAGTGACCTTAAGGATCAATTCTGTGATGTGGCTTTACAAGCTTGGAGTTTCATTAAAAAAAAAAAAAAAAAAAAAAAAAAAAAAAAAAAAAAAAAAAAAACTGAGGATGAAGTACTTCTTAAAAAAATAATAATAACAATTGGACCCACTTTAATTTGGAGATGAAAACAATTTTTCACCTATTTCAGTCTGGAGGAGCAAATATATTTTCCCTGTGTTTTCTAATGTGCTTTGAATGAATGTGACTCTCGAAACATCGGAAAATGTATGCTAACCAAATCATGTCTAACTAACCTAAGAACTAGTAGTTTACGACATTTTCCCTTTGGCTTTTGATGTATCTAAATGAACCTGTTCTTGAAAACTGTCTTAAATGACTATTTTTAGGTTAGGTTAGGGTAAGTTAGTACAAACAAGGTTAGAATAGCATACACTTTCCGACGGTTTTCAAGGTCATGTGCATTCAAAGAACATTAAAAAAAAACATTTGAAATAATTTATAACTTTTCATAGTCAAATTGAGAGGGGTCCAATTGTAAAAAAAAAAAAAAAAAAAAAAAAAAAGATATATATATATATATATATATATATATATATATATATATATATATATATATATATATCAATAGAAATGTTGATAATTGGAATTCGCTAAGCAAAGAAATTGTAAATGCAAAATGCATATACAGTTCTAAGAAAAGATATAACAGATGTAAGTGAAATAAAAGGAAAAACAAAACCAGGAGACAATGAGTTACAAAGGGGATCTTACCTATTAACACAAATTAAGTTACTATATTTGAGTATATATATATATATATATATATATATATATATATATATATATATATATATATATATATATATATATATATATATATATATATATATATATAATATATATATATATACACACACACACAACAACAACAACAATTAGGTAATCACACGAAAAAAATCGGAATATGGATGGAGAAATTAAAGAGAATGAAACACTCAGAGAGCAAATAAGATCTTTGGAGGAAGCAAATAAAGCACAAGGGCAGGAGAGAAAGGAACTAGAAAAAAGAATAAAGAAGCTGGAAGGGGAAAAGAGTCAACTAGAATCTAGAATTTCTAAACAAGAAGATAAAAACAAACAGCTGAATGACAACCTAAACTTTTAGATGTTAGTTCACTGCTCTCTTCTGAGAGAGACGAGATTGCTGCTTGGAATGTCCAGATTAAGGAAAACATTGAACAGTTCAGAAAAGAGTTCCAGGAGCTGAATATGGAAAATGATGCCATGAAAACTTCCTTTGCTGATGCACTAAAGGGGAATGTGGCAGTAAAAGAGGCTGTAAAGGTGGTGGCACTGGAAAGCATACAAACAGTTGACTATAAAGAGACAGTAATCGAAAAAATGAAAGACGTTGTGATGGAAAGGGCAAACCCACTCATCAGACAGGCACTTGATAAGGAGAAGACAGTGGTAATCTCAGGCATAAGCGAATCCCAGGAGCCAACATGGCAGGGGAGACTTGAAGAAAATAGAGCTAGGGTTGTAGACCTGATACGAAAGCTTGGAGTAGTTTGTTGTCCTGAGGATATTGTAAACATACACCAACTAGGTAAATATTCGAAGGAAGGAAAGCCGAGACCAACAAAAGTAACCTTTGAGAGAGGGGAAACATGTAGGGAAATATTGTTGAGAAAAAAAGTCTAAAAGACCTTCAAGACTTCAAAGAAGTGTTCATTAGACGATACAGAACACAGGAAGAGATGGGAAAGATAAAAAACTTGTTGCAAGAGGCAAGAAGGTTAAATGAGGAAAGAAATGAAGAAGAGAAGAAAAATTTTCATTTCAGAGTTCTTCCAGACAAAGGGGAGATAAAGAAGATAATGACAGAAGATCAGGGGATGGGGCCTCATTAAGATTGTTATACACAAATGCTGATGGATTAGCTGGTAAGGCAGTAGAATTAAAAGATAGGATTCACAACAGTAAGGCAGATATAGTAGCAATTACAGAGACTAAGTTGAGTGAGGACATAAACAGTGTCACAGTTTTTCCTAAGGGCTTCAGAATACTAAGGGTTGAAAGATCTGAGAGGACTGGTGGAGGGATAGCACGCTCATAAGTGAAAGGATTCAAGTTGAAGAAATAAACTTGGCTATAGAAAGTGAGTTCAAGGAATTTCTTGTTGCTCGCATAAATACTGGGTCAGAGAGCATTATAATAACTGTTGTATACAACCCACCAAGGAACCAATATAGGCTTGAAGTTTATGAGGAAAGTCATATAGGTACTATTGAAGTCATAAACTCAGTTGTTAACATGGCACGGGAAAAAAAAAATGTAGGATTTTGATTATGGGAGACTTTAATCATAAAGAGATAGATTGGATAATTCTTGACCCACACAGTGGTGAGGACTCATTCGGGGCAAGATTCCTAGATTGCGTACAAGGGAATTTCCTACACCAACATGTAATGGAACCAACAAGGGCCAGGGGTGGGGATGAGCCATCACTACTTGATCTAGTGTTAGATAATGTGTTGGATATTGAAAAAATTGAGTATGAACCACCAATTGGAAAGAGTGACCACTGTGTGTTGTTGATGGAGTATATCATTGAAGATATTCTTCCTGAGAGTAGAGGCACTGAGGACATGAGGAGGAGCTATCCGAAAGGAGATTACATCAAAATGAATGAGCTTTTTACAGTTATTGACAGGAGAATCTTATTTTACAACAAATCTGTACAAGAAATGTATGACATCTTTTGTGAGAAATATGGGAAGATAGTAGATTGCTGCATACCTGTCACCAAAGTAGGTGTAATTCATGCCAGAGAGAAATGGTTCGATAATGGGTGTAAAAGAGCTAAGGAGTGGAGAGACAAATGCTGGAAAAGGTATAGGAATTTTTATGTATCGAAAATGAACAGACCAAAAGTATCACATTAGACAAAAAAGGCGGCAATACAGAGTCAGTGTTGCCATAAAACAGAAAACCAAAACAATGTACAGTTCGTTATGACAAAAAGAAGCAAAATTGGGGGATCAGTTTAGAACAACAACAAAAATATTAATAAATAAAGTGAAAATATATATATCAATTAATAAATAAATTAATATATAAATAAAGAAGACATATATCATACCACTACAACACTCCAAATAAAGAAAGAAAATACACTATGCCACTACATAGGCACCATACATTAGTGTACAGTATTTATTAAAAAAAAAAAAAAAAAAAAAAAAAAAAAAATATATATATATATATATATATATATATATATATATATATATATATATATATATATATATATATATATATATATATATATATATATATATATATATATATATATATATATATATCACTGTCAGAATAGAAGAGTTTACCCTGATAGCTGCAGTTAGACTTAGACTTCTCATGTCACCAAAGATATAAATGTTAATGTTTATACTGACAGAAGCATTCACTTTGATAGCTGCCATTGGACTTAAGGACTCGTCACTTCACGGGCGATATAAATACTAAAATGTTAATATTGACAGAGTAGAAGCATTTATACTGACAGCTACACTGGGACTCGGTGAATCCTCATTTCTCCAGAGATATAATCATAGAATTTTAATACTGACAGAAGAATTGGCCCTTAATGCTCCTCATTTCACCAGAGATATACTGTAAATGTCAAAATTCTTAATACTGACGGAATAGAAGCATATATACTGACTGCTACATTTGGACTTGAGGACTCCTCATTACACCAGAGATATAAATGTTAAAAATTTTTAATACTACAGAATGCTTCACATTGCTACAGTTGTACTGAGGGCCTCCTCCTTTCTCAAGAAAATTGACCCTTATCATCCATTATAAGGATGCTACGACCCATTGTGATCATTCAGAGCAAAAGTGAGAGGTAAAATTGACATAAAAGCTAGAGGAAGAAAAATATATTCCTTTCTCACAGTATAATTTTAGATGAGATCTGATAAGCTTGTTTGAATAGTGCTTTCTATAATGCATAATATTCAGATAAAGATCTCCAGATAGTAACAGTTGTCAGTTCTTTATGTTATACACAATGGATGTATTTTTCTTTTTTCTCCAATTTGTTTGTCAGTTTTCATCCCATAAAATTTGACTTGGTGTTGGTACCATGTATCAGTATCTACGAAAGGATGAACATGTTCATATCTTGGCAATGGTGAAAGAAAGAACTCCTTAACAAACTTTTTCAGATAAAGTCTATTTGGGTCTCATTCTTCTTTTTAAGAATTTGTAAAAATATAAATATTGACAGCATTGAAGCATTCACCCTACTTGCTACTGATGGATTTTGAGTCCTCATATGAAAGATATGACGTTTAGCATCTTTTCTGAAGATTCTGTGACCCATGGTGATCACTCAAATTAAAAAAACAAACATCCTTTTAGTGTGATTTCTTGATGGCAATTTGGGAAGTTGCCCTTCTGAGTTTTCCCCTATTCCTTACTAAAGAAACTCTTATGTCTTAGGTTATCGATAGTTTTCCACCAATGGCACTTGGGTCTAAATACACTAAATTACTTGCAATTCTTGAGCAGAGATGATTTTTGCATGACTACAGTAGTTTAGCTTTAGGTATAAGACCCCAAGTTACTTTATAGGTTCTATACATATATAGCTCTAATCTTGTAGATATTAGAGCTTTACATAAATACTCTATTCCCTCGTGTGTGTGTGTGTGAATGGTTATGGCTACGTAAGGAAAATGAAAGAAAATTTGAGGTCCTTAGTACTTTCAAGTACATATATCTACTACTCATCTTCAGATGAGTTGTAGTTTATTACACTGTAAAGTACTAAGGCTCTCAAATATTTTCATTTTCCTTTCGTAGCCATAACCAGTCACATTTACAAAATTCACGGTTTTCGTGAAACGGAATCACACACATATAGAGTATTTAAGTAAAGTTTCATTATCTAAAATAAATAGCAGCTTTTATATGTTAAGAGACTGTATAGTAACCTGGCACCCCAGATATATATGTAGTCTCTATACCCTTCATAGCTCCTGTATTTTACATGGTGGAGAACCTTACATACATAGTCTTATCCATCTCAGAGTAAAAGACAGGAGCTATGAAGGGTATAGAGACTACATATTTATCTGGGGAAGACTTGTATTTGAACCGGACACTCATTTTGTTAAAAATAAAAAATTAATTTACTTTCATGCTTTATTTATAATCTTTATTACAAAATTATTTTTCTCCTGTGGTCATGCCTCTTGAGTAGGCATGAGATGGGGAGCAATGAGGGAGTGACTGCTGCTGTATCCTTTCCTTCTAGGGAGCCGAACCTGGCACAGAGTAAGGAGAGTGCTCATGGTCCTTTCTTGCACCCAAATATGATTTATTGAGTAAAGTACTAGGTACTGAAACATCACTCAAATCTTTAGAGCCAAGTATACAATGGCTTAAGTCAGTTATTAAGCAAATGCATTATAAGCAACAGAGTGATAATTGACTATGTAAGCTAGACAAGTTTATATGAGGGATAATTCAAACTGATGTAAATAAGGAAAGTTCTTTTTAATAAGAGTATGAATTTTTTTTTACAAGTCCTAGACATGCACGTAAAAACTGGTATTAGGGGCTGGTAGTAAAACACTTACATTCCCCCTACGTAATGTAATACTTGCCTATGTTTTACTAACACACTCAATACCATGCCGTATGTCATTGTAAGGAATATCTCCAGTGGATTTCAGTTCTATGTGGCAATATCTTCAGCAACTTAAGGAATTTCTAACAACATCAACATGTAATAAGAGGAGCAGAATACTTGTTTCACACAATAATTTTTTTTCCTTAGTTGTAGTAATCCTGAAGCACATACTAACTGGGCTTAGTACAGTGTACCACACTTTTTAAAATATACTTCATTTTACTTGCAACAAAAGGAACGTGAACAAAACTATTTGAGCTTTCAGTCTTCTGAACCTCATAGTATCTACTGCAAATGAACCTGATATTCATGAAATATTATCTACAAATAATGAATTCTTACCAAATCTGTTGCCAAAGAGGAGAGAAAAGAGATATAGATACTGAAATAACGAGGGAAAAATGGAGTAATAGAACAAGATATCTTTAGTAGGAGACAAAAAATGCTATATATCAAACAATCATGATATCCTTGGTAATAATATGGTCTTTATTAAAAAAAAACAAAAATCAATCCACTCAGCCAGTGAGGTCCTCTCCCAATATGGGGGTAGTCATTGGAGGGCATCATGCCACTTCCTACTCAAGAGGACGAATTTGACTCATCATCGTGGCTTTTTATTTGTTTTTGTTCATTTATTTACATACATTACAATATATCTAATATGATACAAAAAGAAGTTGAATACAGTAGAGCAAGTCCAAGATGCACAAGAATTATTATTCATGATCTGTTTCAATTACCATACAGGCAATATAAATACTTGCATGAGTAACTCGACTAATACGTGTCTCAGTCAGGAGCAGCAAATATATGTCCAGCCTATGTCAAAGAAGGCCGACTAAAAACTCTCTTCACGTAAATAAAAAGAAAAAAAAAAACTTTGAATCCTAGAAATCGCTGCTTCACTCACACTTAGCCTTCATGGGCCAAAGTCATTGTTTCTGAGTCAATTAATGTACAAATGGCTTAAAAATCCCCCAAGAGGCAGTACTGGTGATCAATCCCCATGTTTTTCCTCTCCTCTCACTACGAGGTTTTACAATATGCTAGGACAATTGAAAACCCGTTTGTTGTATGTACTTCGTTGGTAGAACAATCCTGACAGCTCAGATCTACATCCCCAAACCTTTAAGCTGCCAAGTCGGACTAACGTCGCCTTCACACCTACAAACGCTGTTTGACTATGGAGTATATGAACAGCCTGTTTTTAAGTTAACTTTTAACTTTCTTTACCATGAGATTAACAGCTGCAAGTGTAATACCTTAAATCTTTATTACTGATATAAAAAAAAAAGTTTTCACTCCCCTTAACATATGCATTACTCCAAAAATACTAATTTACCAGGTATAATCACTTATATATATATATATATATATATATATATATATATATATATATATATATATATATATATATATATATATATATATATATGCCCTGAAGCATGGATACGAATTATATGTAGAGTATTTGAATGTATAGAGAGAGCCACTTCCCGATACAACAGGCCAGTATTTAAGAGTGCAGTGAGACCCCAGGCGACAACCTCTTCAAACACTACTCAACAGCTGAGGGAAAACCTAGTAAATACAGACTCTTAAAAACCAATAATTAAAAATGCAACAATGTAATCAAATATACTCGAGTAGAAGGATAATCTATTCTGAGAAAGAAAAGATACTTAAACTCGTGCTATTATTTTAAGGTTTTCACTTCCAATGTATCCTTATACAGTCTCTTTAGCAATTAAAAGATCAAAATGATTATAAAGGATATTTCTGAGGATAAAGTCCCCATCACACATTGCAAATAAAAAAAAATTCTACCTGTGTAACCTTGGCGAGAGATCCTTAACTGACATTGCTAAAAGAATAGAAGTTTGGTCATGCAAATGTGGTCCATAAGGCTGCTACCTATTCTTGTTCTATGGAGTATTTGTGTACATGTCAATGAAACTACTTCTTTAATATATATAAGTTAAGAGTACAGTATATCAGTCGTAGACAATTACTGTAAATATGATACATAACTAAGCAATCCGATTCATCATGCAGCCATGAAACAAGTGTTGTCTTCAGACCAACTTAGCATGAAGAAACTATAGTAGAGATTATCTAATACAGAAGAGTAAATACTATTGATTAATATGTAGAGTCAGATCCCTTTATTATATATCAGAATTTTAATAATATGCACATGTACTTAAAAAAGTACACATTAAAGAAAATGATGACATTGTAAAGACTGCCAAAACAAAGATGATAGCCGTAAGCCTGCATAACATTAGACACGAAACATAAATATAAAAGAAGAGGATGCTGAAAATGCACATATGATGGCTGAAAGTCCCAGCTTACAATAAAATTTGAGTCAAGACACAAAAAATATGGATAAAATAACTGGAAAAGATTAACTGATAAAAATGAATTGAGGCTGCGAGTCTTGTATGTTCATTACAGACAGAGAATTGATAGAAAAGATTCAAATTATTAAAACATTTATCTTTAGGAACTTCTATATATTTTCCTTCTTCCAATGTGACGATAAGCATGATTTAAAGCTGCGAGTCTAGTATGTTCAATACAGACAGAGAAATGACAAGAAATGTTCAAATGATTAAAAAACATAAATGTGAGCTATCTTTATCTGTACTAAAGACTGAGAGGAGACAATAAATACAACAAATGACAAAAAATGGACCGAATAGTAAAATATGACAGCCTCATATCTTTGTCTATTAATGATGGCAAAGACCAACAAGAACCCTAAATTTCTGGTATGCCAATAATGCCTAAGAATCTCTCTAATGCAGACAAAAGTAGCCGGCCATTGGTTGGTATCAACACATTGAAGAAATTAACAGTTATTTATGTTAGGAATATACAATCCTTACTATAGTTTACCTGAGGAATACATGGTTTTGCCATTTAAGGAAGAAGCACGGCACGGAGTTGCCAAATTAGGAGTTTGTAATATCTGCAGTGAATACGGTATATGATTTTTCCTATAAACGCTCAGTTACTTGTGGATTATAGAGAAAATAATATTTCATTCGCAGTTTTTTAATATATTGTATACTGGACTGCTGTAAGACAGGGCTAAAAAGTATTGCCTTAGAAAAGTTCAGAGTACATTTAGGGATAAATTAGGCCTCAGATCACCTTTAAAACCTGAGCTTAAAGAGGCAGAGGTAAACTGCAATTAAACGATTATATAAAATAAGTCAGCCATGGCAATAAGGTCTTGAAACAAACCCTTTTTCACCACTTCTGAGCTTTGTAGTTGGCTATAAAGCATATCAAACTAAGTACTGTATGCATGAAACTGAAAAGAACTTTGATAACTAGCTGGAAACCCATTTCCAATAAATACTTATGCAACACACAAGTGATAACCATGGTTAAGAAGTAAGCTCGCGACTTTGATTTGTCAGGTCAAGGGTTCACAGTCTGCAAAGACCTGAGGTTAGAAAGGGCATTCACTCACGGAAATGGTCAACTTGCCAAAACCAGTCCTTTGCAAAGAGGGCACTGTCCTAGCCCTTAGTAGAATTGGGAGTCCATGATGTAAAATCGATCCCACATATGTAAAACGCATATATTAAAGTACCAGATGAGATATGATGAGAATTCTATGTCCAATTGGTGCAGACAGATGACAAGTCACATTCTGACAAGCCAAGACATTGTTCAACTACTGGCAGTAAAATGAATAAAATTACCTAAAGTGGCAGCATTTATGTTGTGATTTTACACTCCAGAGCTGAAAATCCAAAGAGGATGCCAAGCATCTAAGAAAAGAATGCCTAGACTTTCAGAGGAAATCAAGGAGAAAAAGAGGCCAGACTTCCATAACTAACCCATGCGGGGTTGTTCAGCCAGGCAGCCCAGGAAACGACAATAACAACGAAAATCAAATCAAATACTGCTTGAGTTGGGAAACAATAAAATATAATCCCAAAATTCCCAAACTTATTACTGGAGATTCAACAAAGTTAAATTCCTTACAGACAACAGTCTCCATGTTGTATACATATAAAGGTCATTGGCTACTTATATCTCGCACAAAAGGTATAGAATATTTTAAAATGTGTGTCTTGTCACAGAGAGGCATCAAAGATTATGAAAGAATTACAGCATAAGCATTGAAAGGTGGCTTTGCTACAATACACCTTGCATGAGTGTCTTACTATAAAGCTAACATTTGGTGATCTGTGCAAACTTAATAAAGAAAATAAGAGTACAAATAGAGCCTGTTTGTAAGAAAATTAGAAAAAAATAATCCTATTAAAATTTGAGAGCCATGTCTGGTCAGAAAGCCACTAAGAAAGATTATAGTGTTCATGCGGAACAAGTACAAAGTTATGCTTAGTCAAATATACCTCTATCAATTTATTCTAAAATAAAATCTTTCAGAAAGGACTGACAAACTAGTATTGAAAAGGAGGTAAGAACATTTCAGCACCACTGTTGCGCACGAGTAAAAAATCTTTACTTACTTAACAAAATCAGAAAGAAAAATCTAAAAGTTCATCTAGTGTCTACTCACAAAAGAACCAACACCGAGAAAATTATATCATACACAATACAACTTTGCTTTAAAAGAATATATTCATCTCATTTCTACATTTAATATGATAATTTTGTGATATGAGCACACTTAAAATCTAAACAGAGCACTAGCAGATACCATAGAAGGAAAACATTGTAAAATATACCCTAGATGTTAAAAATCGAAGGGCATTGTGGCATTTTATCAAACAGTATCCTTGCAATTGAAGACCTTACTGAATCAATAAGTGACCAAATATTTCATGTCACCTAGGTATAACATATACTGTACTTCAAAAATTACCAGAGAATAGGAGTCACGTACTTAAACAATTAAATAAGTATAATAATTGCGCTGTCACTACAATATAAATTTTTTATAACTAAATGAGAACGATATACAACCTTACACCATTTGCTAAGAATGTAAATATACTGCTCAAACTTTTTGAGTTACTAAATATACTGCCACTCATATCAGAACTCAAGTCCAGGAAAAATATATCTTTTACAATGCACTAATGGAGGAAGCAGTATTGGGTGAGTAGTAATATACATGAATTACATCAAGGAAATGGCAAGTGTTTCACCACTTCCTATAAACCAATTCTTCACTACATCTTTTCAAATTACAAGAACATTATCTCTTGACGTTAATGTTTTTCATGAACATGTCTAAAGATTTCCGAGTTGTTGGTGTCGTTTCACATATTTTCATGTTTGTATTTAGGACATATTTGTATTTTCTGTTGTCCTCTCCGTTTTCAAGTTAGGTGTAGATTTGTTTTGGCAGACATTCGTCTTTCTTGTAGTTGGTATTAAGAAATACAATCTAAGCAGTTACTCAAAAAGTTTGAGCAGTATATTTACAATCTTAGCAAATGGTGTAAGGTTGTATATCGTTCTCATTTAGTTATAAAAAATTTATATTGTCGTGACAGCGCAATTATTATACTTATTTAATTGTTTAAGTACGTGACTCCTATTCAATACCTATTCTCTGGTAATTTTTGAAGTACAGTATATGTTATACCTAGGTGACATGAAATATTTGGTCACTTATTGATTCAGTAAGGTCTTCAATTGCAAGGATACTGTTTGATCAAATGCCACAATTCCCTTCGATTTGAGGTAGTTTTAACATCTAGGGTATATTTTACAATGTTTTCCTTCTATGGTATCTGCTAGTGCTCTGTTTAGATTTTAAGTGTGCTCATATCACAAAATTATCATATTAAATGTAGAAATGAGATGAATATATTCTTTTAAAGCAAAGTTTTATTGTGTATGATATAATTTTCTCGGTGTTGGTTCTTTTGTGAGTAGACACTAGATGAACTTTTAGATTTTTCTTTCTGATTTTGTTAAGTAAGTAAAGATTTTTTATTCGTGCGCAACAGTGGTGCTGAAATGTTCTTACCTCCTTTTCAATACTAGTTTGTCAGTCCTTTCTGAAAGATTTTATTTTAGAATAAATTGATAGAGGTATATTTGACTAAGCATAACTTTGTACTTGGTCCGCATGAACACTATAATCATTCTTAGTGGCTTTCTGACCAGACATGGCTCTCAAATTTTAATAGGATTATTTTTTTCTAATTTTCTTACAAACAGGCTCTATTTGTACTCTTATTTTCTTTATTAAGTTTGCACAGATCACCAAATGTTAGCTTTATAGTAAGACACTCATGCAAGGTGTATTGTAGCAAAGCCACCTTTCAATGCTTATGCTGTAATTCTTTCATAATCTTTGATGCCTCTCTGTGACAAGACACACATTTTAAAATATTCTATACCTTTTGTGCGAGATATAAGTAGCCAATGACCTTTATATGTATACAACATGGAGACTGTTGTCTGTAAGGAATTTAACTTTGTTGAATCTCCAGTAATAAGTTTGGGAATTTTGGGATTATATTTTATTGTTTCCCAACTCAAGCAGTATTTGATTTGATTTTCGTTGTTATTGTCGTTTCCTGGGCTGCCTGGCTGAACAACCCCGCATGGGTTAGTTATGGAAGTCTGGCCTCTTTTTCTCCTTGATTTCCTCTGAAAGTCTTGGCATTCTTTTCTTAGATGCTTGGCATCCTCTTTGGATTTTCAGCTCTGGAGTGTAAAATCACAACATAAATGCTGCCACTTTAGGTAATTTTATTCATTTTACTGCCAGCAGTTGAACAATGTCTTGGCTTGTCAGAAATGTGACTTGTCATCTGTCTGCACCAATTGGACATAGAATTCTCATCATATCTCATCTGGTACTTTAATATATGCGTTTTACATATGTGGGATCGATTTTACATCATGGACTCCCAATTCTACTAAGGGCTAGGACAGTGCCCTCTTTGCAAGGGACTGGTTTTGGCAAGTTGACCATTTCCGTGAGTGAATGCCCTTTCTAACCTCAGGTCTTTGCAGACTGTGAACCCTTGACCTGACAAATCAAAGTCGCGAGCTTACTTCTTAACCATGGTTAGCACTTGTGTGTTGCATAAGTATTTATTGGAAATGGGTTTCCAGCTAGTTATCAAAGTTCTTTTCAGTTTCATGCATACAGTACTTAGTTTGATATGCTTTATAGCCAACTACAAAGCTCAGAAGTGGTGAAAAAGGGTTTGTTTCAAGACCTTATTGCCATGGCTGGCTTATTTTATATAATCGTTTAATTGCAGTTTACCTCTGCCTCTTTAAGCTCAGGTTTTAAAGGTGATCTGAGGCCTAATTTATCCCTAAACGTACTCTGAACTTTTCTAAGGCAATACTTTTTAGCCCTGTCTTACAGCAGTCCAGTATACAATATATTAAAAAACTGCGAATGAAATATTATTTTCTCTATAATCCACAAGTAACTGAGGGTTTATAGGAAAAATCATATACCGTATTCACTGCAGATATTACAAACTCCTAATTTGGCAACTCCATGCCGTGCTTCTTCCTTAAATGGCAAAACCATGTATTCCTCAGGTAAACTATAGTAAGGATTGTATATTCCTAACATAAATTACTGTTAATTTCTTCAATGTGTTGATACCAACCAATGGCCGGCTACTTTTGTCTGCATTAGAGAGATTCTTAGGCATTATTGGCATACCAGAAATTTAGGGTTCTTGTTGGTCTTTGCCATCATTAATAGACAAAGATATGAGGCTGTCATATTTTACTATTCGGTCCATTTTTTGTCATTTGTTGTATTTATTGTCTCCTCTCAGTCTTTAGTACAGATAAAGATAGCTCACATTTATGTTTTTTAATCATTTGAACATTTCTTGCCATTTCTCTGTCTGTATTGAACATACTAGACTCGCAGCTTTAAATCATGCTTATCGTCACATTGGAAGAAGGAAAATATATAGAAGTTCCTAAAGATAAATGTTTTAATAATTTGAATCTTTTCTATCAATTCTCTGTCTGTAATGAACATACAAGACTCGCAGCCTCAATTCATTTTTATCAGTTAATCTTTTCCAGTTATTTTATCCATATTTTTTGTGTCTTGACTCAAATTTTATTGTAAGCTGGGACTTTCAGCCATCATATGTGCATTTTCAGCATCCTCTTCTTTTATATTTATGTTTCGTGTCTAATGTTATGCAGGCTTACGGCTATCATCTTTGTTTTGGCAGTCTTTACAATGTCATCATTTTCTTTAATGTGTACTTTTTTAAGTACATGTGCATATTATTAAAATTCTGATATATAATAAAGGGATCTGACTCTACATATTAATCAATAGTATTTACTCTTCTGTATTAGATAATCTCTACTATAGTTTCTTCATGCTAAGTTGGTCTGAAGACAACACTTGTTTCATGGCTGCATGATGAATCGGATTGCTTAGTTATGTATCATATTTACAGTAATTGTCTACGACTGATATACTGTACTCTTAACTTATATATATTAAAGAAGTAGTTTCATTGACATGTACACAAATACTCCATAGAACAAGAATAGGTAGCAGCCTTATGGACCACATTTGCATGACCAAACTTCTATTCTTTTAGCAATGTCAGTTAAGGATCTCTCGCCAAGGTTACACAGGTAGAAATTTTTTTTATTTGCAATGTGTGATGGGGACTTTATCCTCAGAAATATCCTTTATAATCATTTTGATCTTTTAATTGCTAAAGAGACTGTATAAGGATACATTGGAAGTGAAAACCTTAAAATAATAGCACGAGTTTAAGTATCTTTTCTTTCTCAGAATAGATTATCCTTCTACTCGAGTATATTTGATTACATTGTTGCATTTTTAATTATTGGTTTTTAAGAGTCTGTATTTACTAGGTTTTCCCTCAGCTGTTGAGTAGTGTTTGAAGAGGTTGTCACCTGGGGTCTCACTGCACTCTTAAATACTGGCCTGTTGTATCGGGAAGTGGCTCTCTCTATACATTCAAATACTCTACATATAATTCGTATCCATGCTTCAGGGCATATATATATATATATATATAAGTGATTATACCTGGTAAATTAGTATTTTTGGAGTAATGCATATGTTAAGGGGAGTGAAAACTTTTTTTTTTATATCAGTAATAAAGATTTAAGGTATTACACTTGCAGCTGTTAATCTCATGGTAAAGAAAGTTAAAAGTTAACTTAAAAACAGGCTGTTCATATACTCCATAGTCAAACAGCGTTTGTAGGTGTGAAGGCGACGTTAGTCCGACTTGGCAGCTTAAAGGTTTGGGGATGTAGATCTGAGCTGTCAGGATTGTTCTACCAACGAAGTACATACAACAAACGGGTTTTCAATTGTCCTAGCATATTGTAAAACCTCGTAGTGAGAGGAGAGGAAAAACATGGGGATTGATCACCAGTACTGCCTCTTGGGGGATTTTTAAGCCATTTGTACATTAATTGACTCAGAAACAATGACTTTGGCCCATGAAGGCTAAGTGTGAGTGAAGCAGCGATTTCTAGGATTCAAAGTTTTTTTTTTCTTTTTATTTACGTGAAGAGAGTTTTTAGTCGGCCTTCTTTGACATAGGCTGGACATATATTTGCTGCTCCTGACTGAGACACGTATTAGTCGAGTTACTCATGCAAGTATTTATATTGCCTGTATGGTAATTGATACAGATCATGAATAATAATTCTTGTGCATCTTGGACTTGCTCTACTGTATTCAACTTCTTTTTGTATCATATTAGATATATTGTAATGTATGTAAATAAATGAACAAAAACAAATAAAAAGCCACGATGATGAGTCAAATTCGTCCTCTTGAGTAGGAAGTGGCATGATGCCCTCCAATGACTACCCCCATATTGGGAGAGGACCTCACTGGCTGAGTGGATTGATTTTTGTTTGTTTTTAATAAAGACCATATTATTACCAAGGATATCATGATTGTTTGATATATAGCATTTTTTGTCTCCTACTAAAGATATCTTGTTCTATTACTCCATTTTTCCCTCGTTATTTCAGTATCTATATCTCTTTTCTCTCCTCTTTGGCAACACATTTGGTAAGAATTCATTATTTGTAGAT
Organism: Halocaridina rubra; assembly: GCA_037179515.1. Classification (NCBI taxonomy): domain Eukaryota; kingdom Metazoa; phylum Arthropoda; class Malacostraca; order Decapoda; family Atyidae; genus Halocaridina; species Halocaridina rubra. The sequence continues at coordinate 17,153 of JAXCGZ010007702.1, forward strand.
AATATTTCATGAATATCAAGTTCATTTGCAGTAGATACTATGAGGTTCAGAAGACTGAAAGCTCAGATAGTTTTGTTCACGTTCCTTTTGTTGCAAGTAAAATGAAGTATATTTTAAAAAGTGTGGTACACTGTACTAAGCCCAGTTAGTATGTGCTTCAGGATTACTACAACTAAGGAAAAAAAATTATTGTGTGAAACAAGTATTCTGCTCCTCTTATTACATGTTGATGTTGTTAGAAATTCCTTAAGTTGCTGAAGATATTGCCACATAGAACTGAAATCCACCGGAGATATTCCTTACAAAATACAGCTAATGACATAGGGCATGGTATTGAGTGTGTTAGTAAAACATAAGCATGTATATTATATTACATAGGGGGAATGTAAGTGTATTACTACCAGCCTCTAATACCAGTTTTTACTTGCATGTCTAGGACTTGTAAAAAAAATTCATACTCTTATTAAAAAAACTTTCCTTATTTACATCAGTTTGAATTATCCCTCATATAAACTTGTCTAGCTTACATAGTCAATTATCACTGTTGCTTATAATGCATTTGCTTAATAACTGAATTAAGCCATTGTATACTTGGCTCTAAAGATTTGAGTGATGTTTCAGTACCTAGTACTTTACTAAATAAATCATATTTGGGTGCAAGAAAGGACCATGAGCACTCTCCTTACTCTGTGCCAGGTTCGGCTCCCTAGAAGGAAAGGATACAGCAGCAGTCACTCCCTCATTGCTCCCCATCTCATGCCTACTCAAGAGGCATGACCACAGGAGAAAAATAATTTTGTAATAAAGATTATAAATAAAACATGAAAGTAAATTAATTTTTTATTTTTAACAAAATGAGTGTCCGGTTCAAATATAAGTCTTCCCCAGATAAATATGTAGTCTCTACACCCTTCATAGCTCCTGTCTTTTACTCTGATCCCTTTCTGAGATGGATAAGACTATGTATGTAAGGTTCTCCACCATGTAAAATACAGGAGCTATGAAGGGTATAGAGGCTACATATATATCTGGGGTGCCAGGTTACTATACAGTCTCTAAACATATAAAAGCTGCTATTTTTTTTTAGATAATGAAACTTTACTTAAATACTCTATATGTGTGTGATTCCGTTTCACGAAAACCGTGAATTTTGTAAATGTGACTGGTTATGGCTACGGAAGGAAAATGAAAATATTTGAGAGCCTTAGTACTTTAGAGTGTAATAAACTACAACTCATCTGAAGATGAGTAGTAGATATATGCACTTGAAAGTACTAAGGACCTAAAATTTTCTTTCATTTTCCTTACGTAGCCATAACCATTCACACACACACACACACGAGGGAATAGAGTATTTATGTAAAGCTCTAATATCTACAAGACTAGAGCTATATATGTATAGAAGCTACAAAGTAACCTGGGGTCTTATACCTAAAGCTAAACTACTTCTGTAGTCATGCAAAAATCCTCTCTGCTCAAGAATTGCAAGTAATTTAGTGTATTTAGACCCAAGTGCCATTGGTGGAAAACTATCGATAACCTAAGACTTAAGAGTTTCTTTAGTAAGGAATAGGGGAAAACTCAGAAGGGCAACTTCCCAAATTGCCATCAAGAAATCACACTAAAAGGATGTTTGTTTTTTTAATTTGAGTGATCACCATGGGTCACAGAACCTTCAGAAAAGATGCTAAACGTCATATCTTTCATATGAGGACTCAAAATCCATCAGTAGCAAGTAGGGTGAATGCTTCAATGCTGTCAATATTTATATTTTTACAAATTCTTAAAATGAAGAATGAGACCCAAATAGACTTTATCTGAAAAAGTTTGTTAAGGAGTTCTTTCTTTCACCATTGCCAAAATATGAACATGTTCATCCTTTCGTAGATAATGATACATGGTACCAACACCAAGTCAAAATTTATGGGATGAAAACTGACAAACAAATTGGAGAAAAAAGAAAAATACATCCATTGTGTATAACATAAAGAACTGACAACTGTTACTATCTGGAGATCTTTATCTGAATATTATGCATTATAGAAAGCACTATTCAAACAAGCTTATCAGATCTCATCTAAAATTATACTGTGAGAAAGGAATATATTTTTCTTCCTCTAGCTTTTATGTCAGTTTTACCTCTCACTTTTGCTCTGAATGATCACAATGGGTCGTAGCATTCTTATAATGGATGATAAGGGTCAATTTTCTTGAGAAAGGAGGAGGCCCATAGTACAACTGTAGCAATGTGAAGCATTCTGTAGTATTAAAATTTTTTAACATTTATATCTCTGGTGTAATGAGGAGTCCTCAAGTCCAAATGTAGCAGTCAGTATATATGCTTCTATTCCGTCAGTATTAAGAATTTTGACATTAACAGTAAATCTCTGGTGAAATGAGGAGTCCTAAGGTTCAACTGCAGCGTTAAGGGCGAATTCTTCTGTCAGTATTAAAATTTTATGATTATATCTCTGGAGAAATGAGGAGTCACCGAGTCCCAGTGTAGCTGTCCGTATAAATGCTTCATACTCTGTCAATATTAACATTCTCGTATTTATATCGCCCGTGAAGTGACGAGTCCTTAAGTCCAATGGCAGCTATCAAAGTGAATGCTTCTGTCAGTATAAACATTAACATTTATATCTTTGGTGACATGAGAAGTCTAAGTCTAACTGCAGCTATCAGGGTAAACTCTTCTATTCTGACAGTGATATATATAATAATATATATATATATATATATATATATATATATATATATATATATATATATATATATATATATATATATATATATATATATATATATATATATATATATATATATATATATATATATATATATATATATATATAATTTTTTTTTTAAATACTGTACACTACACAAAATTAGAACTTTAAGTGATTAAAACTGACATAGACAGTGAGATAAAAACGTAAAAAAAATCTCTTTAATATAACATCAAAAGGATGTAATATAAGTCTTAGGAAAACTTCCACCAATGTTTATAAAAACAAAAATTATGCAATGATTTTTGCAGCAACTAAAGAACTTACTACATTAAAAAACAAATAAACAAGTTTTATACCTACATGAAGAAATGTTTGAAGTCACTTTCCTTTCGGAAACACACACATACTGCCAGACGGTCAACTGCCCTTCAACTGTCTAATTTGCTACATGAGTAACAAGAGCTATGGTACAAGAATGAAAAGGAGTGTTCAGTAGTCTTGCCACAGTTGATAATAACAAAAGATTAATACTTTCATAATTAAAGATATTATTAATGTTCTAATTACTTAATAGCGACTGCAATTTGAGATAATTTCTTTACATAATAGTCATCAAATGCTTGATTAAATAAAATGAAATATTATCAAAGTTACATCATAAAATCAAGGCAAAAAGAACTGCAATGAATAATTCTGTATGCTATTAATTTTTGCCTCTAAACTCTGAACTCTTATTATAGTTGAATGAAATAAACTACAGCAAATAACACAATAATAATAATAATAATAATAATAATAATAATAATAATAATAATAATAATAATAATAATAATAATAAATATCCTTATATATCCAGTAATTACTCTACTGTCATAGTAGCATAAAACAGTAACAGGACTCTGCATTAGAGAAATAAGATATCAAACTAGTTTATAAAATACAAACTCGACATTAAAGTTTGACTAGTTTCACTTTAAGACTCTTAAAAGAATTTAGTTTTTCAAGATTCAGAATTCTGAGGAAAAATAAAATAACAGTTGATTTTGCATTATCTGAGCCTAAATTATTCTTCTATAAAAGCAATAATAATTATTCAGCAGCTGAAATGTGCTAAAGCAAATCTTAAAGCCATGATTTCATGACCTGTAATTTACTGAACACTCCATTTCAATTAGTAATTATCAATTGCAAATTAAATTAAATTACATACATACATAAAGAAACAGAGATAAGCAAAACATAGTAGTTGACACTTTCCAGAGGAGCTTTGTGGAGAGTTGTGTACACTGACTTACAGCAAAACCTGTATTTATGTCAAATAGTATCATGAATTAAGAAAATAAAATTAAGATCACTATACTTGGAGAGAATATTTGTGTTGTGCCTATCTGAATTTCATCAAAATCAAATATAATAATAAAGTTGAATATGAAGTATGCATAACCTACTGCTTGTTTTGTGTTGTTATGAAAGCACATATAATCATGATTATCAATTCCATAGAAAATCTAACTTATCAGTTAGAAAATAAAATATAAACGAAGATAATTGAAATTGACACATCTTAAACATCAAACTAAAAATTAAAGTATGAATAAATACTCTACACAGGTTTGCAGATCTTTGCAGTTAGATCGCAAAAATATCTCTGGATCACTGGGTGATACTCCCATTCTTTCATCTGCTTACTCAGAAAACATCTCAAAACAAAAACTTCATGTTATATATATATATATATATATATATATATATATATATATATATATATATATATATATATATATATATATATATATAATATATATTATATATATATATATATATATATATATATATATATATATATATATATATATATATATATATATATATATATATATATATATATATATATATATATATACAGTGTTATATCGGTTATTCGCGCTTCTTGGTTCGCGTTCTCACTCTATCGCAGTTTTTTTTGGATAAATTATTATTTTATTTTATGGGTATACGCAAAAATATTAAAATATTGAAAACAAAATTTTTCAGTATTTTCATTTTTTTATTGAAATTTACGTTGCGTGCTGTTATTTATAATGTAAAGGGTGTTTTCTAAACAGTGCAGGGAGGGTTTATACAGTTCGTAAACGAAAAAATAATTGTAAATGGGTATGTGTCACGTCATCATCACCTCATTCATCGTAATTTTATCTATCACTTTCATAAAAATTTACGTTGCTTGCTGTTATTTATAATGTAAAGGGTGTTTCTTTAACAGTGAAGGGAGGGTTTATACAGTACGTAAACGAAAAAAATAATTGTAAATGAGTATGTATGTCACGTCATTATCACCTCATTCACCGTAATTTTATCTATCACTTTCATAAAAATTTACGTTGCTTGCTGTTATTTATAATGTAAAGGGTGTTTTTTTTAACAGTGCAGGGAGGGTTTATACAGTACGTAAACGAAAAAATAATTATAAGTGAGTATGTGTCACGTCATTATCACCTCATTCACCGTAATTTTATCTATCACTTTCATAAAAAATTTACGTTGCTTGCTGTTATTTATAATGTAAAGGGTGTTTTTTAACAGTTCAGGGAGGGTTTATACAGTACGTAAACGAAAAAGTAATTGTAAATGAGTAGTATGTCACGTCATTATCACCTCATTCACCGTAATTTTATCTATCACTTTCATAAAAATTTACGTTGCTTGCTGTTATTTATTATGTAAAGGGTGTTTCTTTAACAGTGAAGGGAGGGTTTATACAGTACGTAAACGAAAAAAATAATTGTAAATGAGTATGTATGTCACGTCATTATCACCTCATTCACCGTAATTTTATCTATCACTTTCACAAAAATTTACGTTGCTTGCTGTTATTTATAATGTAAAGGGTGTTTTTTTAACAGTGCAGGGAGGGTTTATACAGTCCGTAAACGAAAAAATAATTGTAAATGAGTATGTATGTTATGTCATTATCACCTCATTCACCGTAATTTTATCTATCACTTTCATAAAAATTTACGTTGCTTGCTGTTATTTATAATGTAAAGGGTGTTTTTTTAACAGTGAAGGGAGGGTTTATACAGTACGTAAACGAAAAAATAATTGTAAATGAGTATGTATGTCACGTCATTATCACTTCATTCACCATAATTTTATCTATCACTTTCATAAAAATTTACGTTGCTTGCTGTTATTTATAATGTAAAGGGTGTTTTATAACAGTGCAGGGAGGGTTTATACAGTGTAAACGTAAAAATATATTAAAATATCTATGTACATATAGGCGGATCCTACTCCGCGGATTTCCTGGTTCGCGCCGGGTCCCGGAACCGAACTACCGCGATAAGTGAGGCAACTCTGTGTATATATATATATATATATATATATATATATATATATATATATATATATATATATATATATATATACATATATATTTATATATATATATATATATATATATATATATATATATATATATATATATATATATATATATATATATATATATATATATATATATATATATATATATATATATATATATATATATATATATATATATATATATATATATATATATATATATATATATATATATATATATATATATATATATATATATAATATATATATATATATATATATATATATGCATTATTTTAAAGGGGAGATATAATATTTTATTGAAAATGAAGGTGGAGCAAGAATGAGATAATTGTCTATTCTACTAGATCAGCTATTTACATAGAAATATGTAATAAGTAATCCAATTATAAAATTGTCTTGAAGAAAAAAATCTTAAAACTAATGACACTGTAATGATAGTAAATTAGCACTAAGGATGATTGATTATACAATATAAGCAAAGAGAATTAAAAAATTACATTTATATATAAATGGTTACTTTTTAAGACATCACTCCCAATGCAATATAAATTGTGAATCAAACTGAAAATAGTATTGTACAATGAACAAAAGAACGGAGTAACTTCTACTAATGAGGACATTAATGAACATGATATCATATCTTCCCTTTTGAAATAAATCTATACCAAATATAAATAAGTATTTTAAACACAAAAATATAAAGAATCAGCAAAGACCTTTAACACATGCTAAAACCTTCATATCTTAAACAATAACATACTACAAAGAGTTAATGGCTCTCTTCTCCAGAAATGTCTTCAACAATACGAGCTTTCGAGAGTCAACCTTCACTGTCAGTTTATAATTCCTTGAAGGAAACAAATCTCATGAAAAAAGACGATAATCAGGAGGTTCCATTTCCAGAGGTCCAAACAGCTCTTTCCAGAAAACTGTTTTCAGCAAAAATTGTTCTGTACTAGCTATGCTTTGATGCTTTTTCAAGGTTTGATAAAAAAAATTACTGGTAGTGTAGAAATCTGAATATTTCATATGTTAGTGAAGCATTAGTGTGGCAAACAAATTACAAAACAATCTGCTGAAGACACTTTTCTAGAAAAGTGTCTTTGGCTCGTATTGCAAGGTAAATGGTACTTCTACGTTGACAACATTACTAGAGAAAAGAGCTATTAACTCTTTGGGAGAAGAATCTCTCTCACTCTCTTCAACGGGGATATTTGAAACCAAGGGTCCTGGATCCCTGTGTAATAATTGCGGTCTTCACTGGTGCTGCACCAACATATATACAGTACTGTACAAACAAAATATCAACTTATGAACATATCAAAATTCATACTTTAAGTTTTATGTGGTACTTAAGTGTCTGTAGCCTAAGTACTGTACAGTATTGCATATGTATGCACTGTACAGTGTTTTTTTAACCTAAACACAACTTACGAACAATTCTTCATATGAACAAACTTCTGGAACCTAACTCATTCATAAGTAGGGGAAGGTATGTACTTATAAACATATTTAACATACACAGTAATTATTACTTCGAGCCATTCTTTATATCATCGTGCATATTCTGAATAGCTTTATCACTAAAAATATATTAGACTCACTCCAAGAAATATCTGTCACTGATTTGATTTTTAAACGTTTCTACCTGAATACGCAGTGTTTGAATGCTACCATGCATAAATGGTTCAAGTTTTGATTAATGAAGTAACACAAACACCATAAAATTCTATATTTCATTCGCTTTATATGTCTTTATTTGTCCCCATTTGGAATGGACACAGATGAATTGAAACTGGGGAATAAGGCTGGATGCTCATACTATTGCCCCACCATTGGCTCAAACATGGGTCCATCACCTTCCAAGTAGAGTATTCTACCGCTATGCTATGGTGGTCCCCACTATAACAATATAATACAAAGACAGTTATTACACCGTCGAGAACCAGTCACCACAAATACAAAACAATGTCATAATTCATATAATTTATAGCACTATGATTTCTCTTCTCAAATTCAACACAACAGAACATCTAATATTTAATATTTCTCTAATAACTGCAGTATGTTACATTGAAGCACAAAGACTATATATTTTCAACCTGCAATGAAACCACTATAAAGGAACCAAATACTAATCAATACTTTCCTCAACATTATATATTTATTTATGGATTTGGATTTAAGATCACTTGAACTGATTAATGAGGTACCTTTGCAGTCACCTAAAATGAACTCTAGCTGAGAGAGGAGCTAATTTTTCTGGAAGTAACATTAACTGTCTTTATACACAGGAAATATTCTACTGCCTTAAACTATGACAAAATACTTCAAAAATACTATTAAGATTAGTTATTTCACACTCCTTTGAGGCACAGTATGGTCAAAGATGCTATACTCCAGCAAACATCTTGGTGATGTTTTGATATCAGTTCCCATTAAATGTACATCTCGATGGTAATGAATCATGTGTTACTGCAAATGGGTAAGTTTTCATTCTTGATATATATGGTAAAATTCTTATAAATATTTTCTTACAAACTAATGAAGAATTTTCCATCTAAAAAGAAAAAAAAAGGAAAATACAGAAATCCGTACTGTGCTCACCTCCAATTTGCTATGTCTCCTGAGATCCCAAGATCCAGGATTAATGCATAGTAGTTACTGCAGTACTAGACAGGCACAAGGGATGTCTGCTCTCCTAGCTCATTTCCTGAAATATAAGGTAAGTTATATACCACACTGAGGAATATAAAAAAATTCTGTAACAAGCCATACAGAGTACTATATTTTGCTGTAATATATTGTAAAGAGTATATGTATATGTCCCTATATTATATATGTCTATATCATAAAACATATTTTATAATATTAATAATAATGATGAGGGGCAGTATGTCTTCATGTGATGTATTCCAAATGGCACCCAGTAAATAAAATTGTAAAATCAAATTAGTTTACATAATAATACTTTGGTGACGAAAATTTCACAAGTTCTTATATAACAAAGATTAAGACAGTAAGCACCATACTAAAGAGAATATGACTACCAAATCCAACTTAAACTAGTGCTACCTTCAGTCACTGATAGAAACAAATGGAAACTGTATTAGAAGTTTCTATCTTCATCCCCCCTAAACATGTTCTATGACAATATGGGGCTCCAGTTTTTAAAATAAAGTCAGTGTCTCTCAAAAATACTAACATCAAAGCTTTTTTTATTTCTCTCTCTCTCTCTCTCTCTCTCTCTCTCTCTCTCTCTCTCTCTCTCTCTCTCTCTCTCTCTCTCTCTCTCTCTCTCTCTCCCCTTTTACATATAACTTCCTTTCCTTTTATTGTTATATCCTGATGAAGCCAATTTCACCATACTTTGTACATCCTCACCCTTATTGTTCAGTGAAATGAAAAAAAAATTCAGGGAGGATAAGATTAGCAGCCCTTGTTTTCTCACCCCTTTCCATTAACTCTTATGAAATGCCCTGAATATGGACGGGGAATTATTTCCCTCAAACACCGGAGACTGACCTAGTCGATTCTTATGACGAGTAAGTAATACAAAACACACAAAAACTAAACTGAATCACCTACTGCAACACACATGTGGAATACAAGAAATTCTTCTTTCTCACAAACAAGCATTATGCTTAACCAATGAAGGTTTTTAACGTTTATGAATGAACATAACTTTGAAAACTGTGGAAAATTACTGTTTTCTAGCTTAGGTTAGGTTAACAAACATTTTCCAACAGATTCCATGGTCAAATAATTCAGAACACACGAAAAACCAAAGGAAATATATAATTTGCACCTACAAATTGAGAAGGGAGAAATTTTAGGAATTTGCTTAAAAGAAGAAAAAAGAAAAAAGATGAGAGAGAGAGAGAGAGAGAGAGAGAGAGAGAGAGAGAGAGAGAGAGAGAGAGAGAGAGAGAGAGAGAGAGAGAGAGAGAGAGAGAGAGAGAGAGAGAGAGCACTTCATACATTATACTGCTTTCTGGGTCTGAAATGATAACTCACATTTTGAGGTGTTTCCCCCAACCTATATACTATGAATATTATAGAAAATGTGATCGGTTTTACATCATGGACTTCCTTTTCTTCTAAAGGCTAGGACGATGCTTTCTTACAAAGGACCATAGTGGGCCGCAAACCCTCGAGTTGATAAATTAAACTCGCGAATATTGCCACTCAGCCATAGTATTTTTGTATATATTTGAAATTCCCAATTTCCACATCCTAAGAAAACTATTCATACATCCTATAAAAACTATGTTTATCTAGATTTCTACAGATTTTCTGCTCAAAACAAGTGATTTCTCAAAGGTCAAATATATTATTAAATAAAGATCCAGTATAACTCCAGAGCTTTAATTCTACCCTCCTAAATAAGGTCAAGTTACTTTGCATTGGCATATTTGTACTAACCTAACCTTAGGTTAGGTTAGCTTTGGGCTAGGTTAGTACAAATATGCCGATGCAAAGTAACTTTACCTTATTGAGGTGGGTAGGATTAAGGCGCCGGAGTTATACTGGACCTTTACCTATCATTACTCTGATACTTAAAAAATCCACATCAAAATTAGATATAAGGCTTCTGCCAATTTGTCAGCCTTTATTGAAATGATAACACACTAGTTTCATAAATCAATGAAAAGTTCAAATATTAAACATGATATTCACATATATGAAGGAAATAAATCATTTTAAGAACACAAAATTCACAATCATAATGAGAAATGAATAAAATACCTTCATGTATATACTTACATCTCAGTGATGATTTCACCATCACTGGGGAGGGCAAAACAAGTGTCCGAAACCTTTATAAAGTAGTCACTGAAAATTCATCATTATTTTAACTACTGAATAAACGTTTATTAAGAATAAAATCAAGTTATCAGCCAATATCAATTTTAAAAATTATTCATTAATAAGCATGAACGATGACAACTTAATACGAATAATAGTAATATTATTAAACTCATGCCAAAGCCACGTTACGTAGAAGTTTGTAAGCAAACTTGAAACCTTCGCAAGCTAGTAATACTTATAATCTCTAGTCACTGTCATTTATTCTCCAAAGAGTTTTCACAATTCCCCTATATGTCAGAGAACTACCCTATATTATAATATTTTGCCTTAAATATTGCGGCTATTTAGAGAAATAATTCACACAACTAATGCAAAAGAATTACTACGAAGAACTCATGCTTACTTTAAAAATAGGGTATTTACCCTTATATATATAACACTTGGGCTCTTTCCTCCCTAACCTCCTCCTCCTATCTGAAACCCAGTTGTCTATACATGCTTCCACTGGCCCTTTCCAAATCTCCCACTATAATCTGTATACTCGTTTTCGTTCCAAAGGTGGGGTCTGTGCTTACTGCAACATTAACACTCCTACTGTGAGGCTCATGGACCTTGAATCTCATGACTTTGATGTTCTCTGGCTAAAAGTCTATCTCTCCACTACCACTATCATCCTTTGCTTCTGCTACTGTTCTCCAAACTCCACCGAGTTTGTATCTTTCTTTGAATATCTCTCCTCGTGCCATGAGTCCTTGCTATCTTCTCACCCACATGCCGAAGTTCTCTACATTGGAGACTTCAATGTACACCACAGCGAGTGGCTTCATTCTTCTCACACTGATGTGGGAGGAAGTGAGGCTCTTGCTTTCTCAATTACTCATGATCTGGAGCAAATTATTAAACATCCTACTCGTGTTCCTGATCGTCACGAACATGCTGCTAACATTCTTGACCTTTTTTTTACTTCTAACCTTTCAAACTACTCTTATTCCGTGCTTTCCCCTCTTGGTAAATCTGACCACTCCATGATCTCTGTCTCTTCCATTTTCGCTCCCCCTCCACCAATCCCTCCTACTCAACGCCGCCTTTGGCACTTCGAGCAAACTCAATATGAAAATTTGCGTAACTTTCTCTTTGACTTTCCATGGGATGACTACTGCTTTCGGTCCCGCAACCCTGATCTGGTAGCTGTAAAAGTTGCCGAGATCATGACCGCGGGAATGGAGGCGTACATCCCCTCTTCTACAAAAACTTTCTCTCCCCCTAAACCTTGGTTTGACCGTGCCTGCTCCATGGCTATCCAGGCTAGGAATCAGGCTCACCGATCTTACCAAGCCTCTCCTTCCGATTTAACTCGCTCTGCTTTTATTATAGCTAGGAATCGCTGTACAGCTCAGATTCGGAGGTCTAAGGCTTCCTTTATAAGAAGGAAAGTTGATGACCTTAACTCCTCTCCCACTGACAAATGCTTCTGGTCCTTAGCCAAAAACCTCTCCAAAAACTTCTGTAACTCAAGCTTTCCCCCTCTCATTCGTTCTGATGGTTCTATAGCTTGCTCTCCCACTGACAAAGCCACTCTCTTTGGCTCTCATTTTTCTGCCAACTCAAAGTTCATAAGGTTCTTTGCTCTCTAAAGACAAACAAGGCATCTGGTCCCGATGGTATCCCTGCAAGGTTCCTTAAAGAATTTGCAGATGAACTGGCTCCCGTGCTTTGCCGTCTTTTTCGCCTCATTCTGTCAACCAGTATCTATACTTCATCTTGGAAGCATGCTCTAGTTCAACCTGTTCCTAAGAAGGGTGACTGCTCTATTCCTTCTAACTACCGACCCATTGCTCTAACTTCCTCTATTGCTAAAGTTTTCGAAACTTTGCTCAATGCTCACTTCTTAAAACGCCTTGAATCTAACTCACT
>JAXCGZ010007702.1:45000-124947 GCA_037179515.1 Halocaridina rubra
CATGTTCCCGAAGGCTACCCTTATATTTGATAAAAAAAAAAAAAAAAAACATATGCTGCCCTTACTATGCCATTTATATGTATTTCTGGAGACAAATCTGCCATTATGTTTACTATTAAATCTCTCATTCTCTGTCTCTTGAAGTTGTACTCCTGCCACCGAGTAGTCAAGCTTGGGCCCTCTTGCACTTGTACTGTGTGGTTTTGTGGAGACAATAGTTTTCGTTTATGCTTTGCATAATTTGGATCTGGTAACACTGTGAACGGGATGTTGTTTATATTTTGGGCATGAAGAGCAGTGCTAGTGGGGTTGTAGAGTTGGTCGTGTTGCGTGATGGATTTGCTTTATGGGTTGAATTGCGAGATGGAATTGCTTTATTACTGAGTTGTGAAGGTTTAGTAGACAGGTGGGACCCCCATCATACTATCCTAACTAAAAATACTTACCTAACCTTCAGTCAAACTACTTAACTGAGTGGAGGGATGAGGTCGTTGAGCGGCATGCCCCACTAAACTGTAAACTACCCTATATATATATATATATATATATATATATATATATATATATATATATATATATATATATATATATATATATATATATATATATATATATAATATATATATATATATATATATATATATATATATATATATATATATAGTCTCCTCTTTTTCTCCAGTTTAGATTACGAAAATTGGAATAAGTCTTCAATAAGAAAAATAAATTTAAATTACAAAGAGTAAAGGGCGAGTTGTTAAAAGTGCAGGAAGGGTTTATACAGTCAAGGTAAAAATAAATTTAAAATACCTGTAATATATATGGTGCTGCTGCTCCTCGGATTTTCACCTTTCGTGGGTGGTCCCGGAACCGAACCCCCGTGATAAACGAGGGATCACTGTACTGTACTGAATAGTAGTTTATTGTACTATTAAAATTTATTAATATAACTGCTTTACAATTTATTAACAAAAACTATTTGTCATTGCAGTACGACAACTATCCCGTTGCCTAAATAGCAGCAGTCTCTATTCTAAACGTTCCATCGAAGTCCTCTCCCCCACAGCCACAGTTGCCCAACAATGCAAGTGCAAGGGTTACAGCTCAAATATATATTCGCATTCCTGGCAACCCCTTTGGAGAGAGATACGTAATACATTGACAAATCAAGGCATTCCTTCTGAAGAAGTCTTCATTAAGGAGCTTTCTCGCAAACCAAACTGGGTTTCCTTCGCAATAACGATATCGAAAGGATTTGAATATGTGCCTTACAAACTGAAGCAATGGCCTACAGGCACAATTGTCCAGCCATTTCGTGGGGGCAAACAATGGACACAACCTGGGTATTCTACAAAATATCCCAAACTACAGTCATATCAAAATAAACGGCAAAGAGCTAATGAAACAATCCCCTATACGCGAGACTACAGAAAGAGACACGATACAAACCTCTCTTATCGCCGTCCACGCACAAGAGACTTCTCCTGGAGTGATGGCTTTTACAACCCTAGACACTCACCTAGGCATACAAACTTTGGGAAGGCCCGATCATACCACGGCACGTACTCAAACCAGCGTTACACATCCAACGGCAGGTACAGACACCAGGATCCATGAGCTAACCCCAGAACACACTACAATGATGAATTCCCAGCAGAATCACACAGTCGAAACTACAACTATGACTATGGATACCACCCCAATGAAACATGGTAAGAATGTAACATTAGTACATGTGAACGCTCAGTCCCTGCTCGCTCATTTTGAGGAAATAATAATACTAACAAAAGACTACAACATAGACATCCTCTGTGTAAGTGAAACTTGGCTTCCTCCTACAACTGAAAATAAATATGTGAATATCCCAGAGTTTAAAATATTTCGCAATGACCATGGCCGAGGGGGTGGGGTTTGTATTTATGTTAGAAATTATCTTAGTGCATCAGAAATAACCACAGGTTTAGAAAAAAACTGAGGAGCTCGAAGATTTATGGATCACTGTGCAGTATCAGAAACTTCCATCTTTCATTGTAGGGTGTGTTTACCGTCACCCTAAAGCACCTACCAGTTCATTCAATCATCTGCTAGAAACATTCAGAAATATCTGTGCGTCATAAACCCATATACATACTTGGTGATTTTAATGATGACTTGCTCTAAGCAGATAACAAAATTAAAAGGATGATCAACACTGTGAAGTTAACACAAATAGTGACAAAACCGACCCGCATAACCCCTAATTCTAGGACTCTTATAGATCTGATAATAACAAATAAAGTGGAAAGTATACCCTATTGGGACGTAGTTCCCTGCCCAATTGCAGACCACGAGCTGAACATTGCTATGCTAAATATAAACAAGCCCAAAAGGAAGCCTCTCCTCAAGACATTCCGGTGTCTAAAAAATTACTCCCCTGATATCTTTTGTGAAACATTAATCAACAACACAAATGCACTTAATAGAATTAAATACACAGATAACGTCGATTTGCAGGTTGAGATTTTAACAAAAGTCTTCCTTGAATGCTTAGATAGTTGTGCACCCATTGTAACAAGAAAAATAACCCGCCACTCAGCCCCCTGGCTAACTAATGACATCAAAGAGGCAATGCAAATCAGAAATCAAATACAAAAAGAGCTAAAAATGAATAGATATGATATGACTCGCCGAGAACGTTATAAAACAGAAAAGAAACGTGTCGGATCTCTCATCAGTGTAAGTAAAAAAGACTTTTACAAATAACAATTTAATGACTCTTGACATGATACAGCAGCAACATGGAAAGTGATAAGAAGCATGATACCAAATGAAAAGAGTACCTCAGAAAGTTTGGAAAATATTAAGGAGTTGAAAGACAAAGCAGATAACGTTAATAACTATTTTGCTAACGTTGGCAAAAATACATATGATAAAACTCAAGAAAACATCAACTCAGTGAATATGAGTAATTGCTTAAATGACAATTCTTCCAATGAAAACACGAGAGTACTTCAAGATAAATCCTATAGATTGTGCTACCCTAATTCTTACCATAAAGAGCCTAAGAAACTCTGGCTCTTATGGTTCAGATGGTATACCATTTCAGTTCATCAAAGATGCTCTACCCATGATTGCATCCTATATTCTAACTATTATGAACACTTCCATTGTTACTAAAAAGTTTCCTGACTCGTGGAAAATATCACATGTAATACCTCTGCATAAAAAGGGGGACAGAGAAGATGTGACAAACTATCGTCCCATTTCCCTGCTACCCATTTTCTCTAAAATATTAGAAAAAATTGTTGCATGCCAACTTGTGTCATATTTAGAATCAAATAGACTACTAACGATTAGCCAACATGGTTTCAGACCAAAACTCTCGACGGAAACTGCACTGCTTAAAGTTACGAATAGTATATATAATAATATAGATATGAAAAAATATCTTTGCTAATTTTATTAGAATTATCAAAAGCCTTCGACAGTGTAAACCATGAAATTCTTTTAATTAAATGTATTAACTTAAATATTGATCCAAGCTGGTTTAGTGACTATCTATCTAATCGTAAACAGCCCATACGTCTCAACAACATTATCTCTGTGCCAAAAAATGTATCATTTGGTGTTCCACAGGGATCAGTACTTGGTCCTATCCTCTTCTCCATTTACGTAAATGATCTATCTTCTTTCATTTCTGACTTTCTAGTGGTACAATATGCAGATGACACTCAACTACTCCTTAGTGGTGATATTAATAATCTCCCAGAGCTAACTTTAAGAACAGAAAACACTCTGTCAAAAATTAAAACCTATTTCCAAGAAATTGGGCTGTTAATTAACGAAAGTAAAACACAGAGCATATTTATTGGTTCAAGGTTCCACATAGCACAAATTCCAGAAAACACAACAATTAATTTTTGCGACAATATTATCACACCTAGCAAAACAGTCAAAAACCTAGGAATTCACTTTGATAACCACATGTTGTTTGATTCCCACATAGATAAAGTATGCAAAAAGGTTACAGGAACATTAATGTACTTATCACGTATAAAAGACAATTTTGAAACTACCACTCGAATAACTGTTGTTGAGTCTCTAGCCCTAAGTCACATTAATTACTGCACAACTGTTTGGGGATCTACCACTAAGACTCAGATAAACAGAATACAGAAGCTTATTAATTTTTCAGCTCGAGTTGCCCTGGGAGGAATAAGAAAATATGACCACATCACACCAGCTCTCAATAAACTTGGGTGGCTGCGGGCAGAAAATAAGGTCGCTTATGCTATTTATGTTTTTGTATTCAAAATTTTGGACCATCATTATCCTAGCTGGCTATTTGATTTAAAAACAGTCAGGGATATAAGGGGAACTAACACAAGACAGAGCAGTGAGCTCTTTATTCACAGAACAAACACAGAAGCAGGTTCAAAGATGATCACTATCAAAGGGCCAACACTCTGGAATAATATTCCAGAGCATCTTAAAAATGCATCCTCCTTCACAGCTTTCAAAGGCAAACTATATAGTTTTCTTTTGGACAAATAGTTGCTGCTCATTAAGAACTAATTATTCTCATTGTAAGGAAACAAATATGGAAATGATGCCGATAATAACGATCCTGTATCTAGTGGCATACTTACTACTTTATTATTAACATTATTGTTAACATTTTTATTACAGCATTATTATTTTCTATGAAAGCTACATTTAATTTAACTATATGTCTAACCCTCTTATTTATTAGTTTAATTACATGTCTACTTATAAGTTACTATTAATGTTGAATAACCATTGTACAAAATGGAAATAAATGTTTTGATTTGATTTTGATTTGATTATTGGTCCAAGTGCTGCATCCTCTTCCTCTGCCCCCTCCCCCGCTCCAGAGCTCAGGGGGAGTGTAGACACTGATGAACTTTAACTTGTTGCATACAAACAAACAAACATTTATTTCCATTTTGTACAATGGTTATTCAACATTAATAGTAACTTATAAGTAGACATGTAATTAAACTAATAAATAAGAGGGTTAGACATATTGTTAAATTAAATGTAGCTTTCATAGAAAATAATAATGCTGTAATAAAAATGTTAATAATGATGTTAATAATAAAGTAGTAAGTATGCCACTAGATACAGGATCGTTATTATCGGCATCATTTCCATATTTGTTTCCTTACAATGAGAATAATTAGTTCTTAATGAGCAGCAACTATTTGTCCAAAACTATATAGTTTGCCTTTGAAAGCTGTGAAGGAGGATGCATTTTTCAGATGCTCTGGAATATTATTCCAGAGTGTTGGCCCTTTGAGAGTGATCATCTTTGAACCTGCTTCTGTGTTTGTTCTGTGAATAAAAAGCTCACTGCTCTGTCTTGTGTTGGTTCCCCTTATATCCCTGACTGTTTTTAAATCAAATAGCCAGCTAGGATAATGATGGTCCAAAATTTTGAATACAAAAACATAAATAGCATAAGCGACCTTATTTTCTGCCCGCAGCCACCCAAGTTTATTGAGAGCTGGTGTGATGTGGTCATATTTTCTTATTCCTCCCAGGGCAACTCGAGCTGAAAAATTAATAAGCTTCTGTATTCTGTTTATCTGAGTCTTAGTGGTAGCTCCCCAAACAGTTGTGCAGTAATTAATGTGACTTAGGGCTAGAGATTCAACAACAGTTATTCGAGTGGTAGTCTCAAAATTGTCTTTTATACGTGATAAGTACATTAATGTTCCTGTAACCTTTTTGCATACTTTATCTATGTGGGAATCAAACAACATGTGGTTATCAAAGTGAATTCCTAGGTTTTTGACTGTTTTGCTAGGTGTGATAATATTGTCGCAAAAATTAATTGTTGTGTTTTCTGGAATTTGTGCTATGTGGAACCTTGAACCAATAAATATGCACTGTGTTTTACTTTCGTTAATTAACAGCCCAATTTCTTGGAAATAGGTTTTAATTTTTGACAGAGTGTTTTCTGTTCTTAAAGTTAGCTCTGGGAGATTATTAATATCACCACTAAGGAGTAGTTGAGTGTCATCTGCATATTGTACCACTAGAAAGTCAGAAATGAAAGAAGATAGATCATTTACGTAAATGGAGAAGAGGATAGGACCAAGTACTGATATGTGGAACACCAAATGATACATTTTTTGGCACAGAGATAATGTTGTTAAGACGTATGGACTGTTTACAATTAGATAGATACTCGCTAAACCAGCTTGGATCAATATTCAAGTTAATACATTTACTTAAAAGAATTTCATGGTTTACACTGTCGAAGGCTTTTGATAAGTCTAATAATACAAGCAGAGATATTTTTTTCATATCTATATTATTATATATACTATTCGTAACTTTAAGCAGTGCAGTTTCCGTCGAAAGTTTCGGTCTGAAACCATGTTGATTAATACTTAATAGTTTATTTGATTCTAAATATGACATAAGTTGGCATGCAACAATTTTTTCTAATATTTTAGAGAAAATGGGTAGCAGGGAAATGGGACGATAGTTTGTCACATCTTCTCTGTCCCCCTTTTTATGCAGAGGTATTACATGTGATATTTTCCAGAGTCAGGAAACTTTTTAGTAACAATGGAAGTGTTCATAATAGTTAGAATATAGGATGCAATCATGGGTAGAGCATCTTTGATGAACTGAAATGGTATACCATCTGAACCATAAAAGCCAGAGTTTCTTAGGCTCTTTATGGTAAGAATTAGGGTAGCACAATCGATAGGATTTATCTTGAAGTACTCTCTTGTGTTTTCACTGGAAGAATTGTCATTTAAGCAGTTACTCATATTCACTGAGTTGATGTTTTCTTGAGTTTTTTCATATGTATTTTTGCCAACGTTAGCAAAATAGTTATTAAAGTTATCTGCTTTGTCTTTCAACTCCGTAATATTTTCCATAACTTTCTGAGGTACTCTTTTCATTTGGTATCATGCTTCTTATCACTTTCCATGTTGCTGCTGTATCATGTCTAGGTCATTAAATTGTTTATTGTAAAAGTCTTTTTTACTTACACTGATGAGAGATCTGACACGTTTCTTTTGTTTTATAACGTTCTCGGAGAGTCATATCATATCTATTCATTTTTAGCTCTTTTTGTATTTGATTTCTGATTTGCATTGCCTCTTTGATGTCATTAGTTAGCCAGGGGGCTGAGGGGTGGGTTATTTTTCTTGTTACAATGGGTGCACAACTATCTAAGCATTCAAGGAAGACTTTTGTTAGAATCTCAACCTGCAAATCGACGTTATCTGTGTATTTAATTCTATTAAGTGCATTTGTGTTGTTGATTGTTTCAAAAAAGATATCAGGGGAGTAATTTTTTAAAAACTGGAATGTCTTGAGGAGAGGCTTCCTTTTGGGCTTGTTTATGTTTAGCATAGCAATGTTCAGCTCGTGGTCTGCAATTGGGCAGGGAACTACGTCCCAATAGGGTATACTTTCCACTTTATTTGTTATTATCAGATCTATAAGAGTCCTAGAATTAGGGGTTATGCGGGTCGGTTTTGTCACTATTTGTGTTAACTTCACAGTGTTGATCACCCTTTTCATTTTCTTATCTGCTGAGAGCAAGTCATCATTAAAATCACCAAGTATGTATATGGGTTTATGACGCACAGATATTTCTGAATGTTTCTAGCAGATGATTGAATGAACTGGTAGGTGCTTTAGGGTGACGGTAAACACACCCTACAATGAAAGATGGAAGTTTCTGATACTGCACAGTGATCCATAAATCTTCGAGCTCCTCAGTTTTTTCTAAACCTGTGGTTATTTCTGATGCACTAAGATAATTTCTAACATAAATACAAACCCCACCCCTTCGGCCATGGTCATTGCGAAATATTTTAAACTCTGGGATATTCACATATTTATTTTCAGTTGTAGGAGGAAGCCAAGTTTCACTTACACAGAGGATGTCTATGTTGTAGTCTTTTGTTAGCATTATTATTTCCTCAAAATGAGCGAGCAGGGACTGAGCGTTCACATGTACTAATGTTACATTCTTACCATGTTTCATTGGGGTGGTATCCATAGTCATAGTTGTAGTTTCGACTGTGTGATTCTGCTGGGAATTCATCATTGTAGTGTGTTCTGGGGTTAGCTCATGGATCCTGGTGTCTGTACCTGCCGTTGGATGTGTAACGCTGGTTTGAGTACGTGCCGTGGTATGATCGGGCCTTCCCAAAGTTTGTATGCCTAGGTGAGTGTCTAGGGTTGTAAAAGCCATCACTCCAGGAGAAGTCTCTTGTGCGTGGACTGCGATAAGAGAGGTTTGTATCGTGTCTCTTTCTGTAGTCTCGCGTATAGGGGATGGTTTCATTAGCTCTTTGCTGTTTATTTTGGTATGACTGTAATTTGGGATATTTTGTAGAATACCCAGGTTGTGTCCATTGTTTGCCCCCACGAAATGGCTGGACAATTGTGCCTGTAGGCCATTGATTCAGTTTGTAAGGCACATATTCAAATCCTTTTGATATCGTTATTGCGAAGGAAACCCAGTTTGGTTTGCGAGAAAGCTCCTTAATGAAGACTTCTTCAGAAGGAATGCCTTGATTTGTTAATCTATTACGTATCTCTCTCTCAAAGGGGTTGCCAAGAATGCAAATATATATTGAGCTGTAACCCTTGCACTTGCATTATTGGGCAACTGTGGCTGTGGGGGAGGGGACTTCAATGGAATGTTTAGAATAGAGACTGCTGCTATTTTGTTTTTTCTGTTTTCTTCATTGTTTTGCAGCCTATTGCTGGGTTGGTTATTTGTGCTGGAAGGTGTAATTTGGTTGTCCTGGTTAGTGATAGTTGCTGTGTTGTTAGGAGTAGTGGATATTGACTCTATATCTTCTACGCTGTTTTGCAACTCTAGGTTGGTTGTTTGTGCTGGGAAGAATCTGGTTAGTGCCTGTTGTTGTATTGTTTGGAGTAGTGGGGAAGGACGCTGTTGTTTCATCACTATTTTGTAACCTGTTACTGATTTGATTATTTATGCTAGATGGTGTATTCAGGTTGTCTTGATGACGATCACTTTTATCTGGATCTACCTCTTCTTCACTACCACTGTCACATTCGTCTCTCAATGCACTGAAGGAATTGTGAGTAGAGACAGAAAACCTAGTTTGCAAAACCTGAGGGTTGTTGATAGAAGGGACATCGTCGTTGTTAGGTGACAGCACTGAACTGAGAGGTGGAGATGTTTCTAATAGCAGTTTCAACCTAGAATTATCTCTTTTAAGTAGGACAATGTCAGATTCTAGCAAACCCACCTTATGTTGTAAGGCTTTCACCTTTTCAGCATCTGCTTCCAAAATTTTCACATTATCTGCAAGACTTTCTATCATTCGATGTAGGTCTCCTAGGTCGTGTTTTTTTTTAGACTATGGATTTTACAACCGAAGTTTGAGGTTGAAAGTTTGTCAAGTTCACCATTCATTGAGATATTCAGGACACTTGCGCTAAAAGTGATTATGTTTGTAATTATCTCTTTTTTTACTCGTTTATTTATGATGTGTTTACCACTGTATTGGGGAAAGTTCCACTACCTTCGAAAGCAATAGTTGACTTGATTTTTTACAGTGACTTTTTTTAATTTTTTCCAATTCCCTTCTGATGTCCTCACGTGAATATACGAATATTCTGTCCAGAGATGATATAAACACTTCGGGAAAATTATCAGTATTTACACACGTAAGGTCATAAAGGTCAACATTTTCCGATGAGGGCATTCTGGTGTGAATGGGAGGGAAACTGCAGGTTCACCTAAGAAAGGTCCTTTTTAGGTCGGTCGCGAGAGGTTGTGGTTGAAATCGGTAACACTGGGAGAGACAGTCTCAACGGTTTCTGATATGTTATAAGATTATAATGAATTTTCTTTGTATCTTTTTAAACACTAAAGTTGTAATAATGACTGACTTATATTTGAAGATTTATATTTCAGTATGCTTTCGTTAATTTTATAACTGTGAATTTAAACTGTCACTTGATAAACGCAATATTATCGGGAGCTCAATGCGTACACGTCCTCTCTCTACCCAGTTTAAGAGGTTGGTACTGTACAGTAGTTTACTGTATGTACTATTACAATGTCCCATTATTATACATATTACAATTTATTAACATAATTCATGTTTTACGGTTTCTTAACCAAAAACATTTGTGCTATTAATAAACTTTACATTCTCTTTTATCTCATTGCAAACTTTCGCTACCTATTTAGAAGGTTGGTAGTGTATAATACAGTATTATTATTACTGTACATATTACAATTTATTAATATGATTAATGTTTAATGGTTTATTAGATAAAATGGTGCTTTTACGATAAGAAAACCAATTTATAATTTGTACCTCCACAAAATGTTAGCATCTGTCGGAGGTGATTATCATTACAGTACAATAGGCATTACAATTTACTACATATACTGCAATTGATTTTATTACAGAAAAAGGTAACTGCAACATCTTACCATATCTCATCCATCACCGCTAAAATTTACATCTGTCAAGTGCAACGAACCATGTATTAATGTATATACAGTATTCATTTCTTTATAAGCATTATTATTATTGCATTAAAACTCAATAACACCCCTGTACTTTATTTTTTAATTTTGCTTAGTAGTAGTAGTTGTGTTTAGCATATTTAAATACTGCACAGTGCTTTTTTTAACCTAAACAACTTACGAATGGACTTCTGGAACCTAACTCGTTCATAAATTTGTGTATATATATATATATATATATATATATATATATATATATATATATATATATATATATATATATATATATATATATATATATATTAGTCAATTCATCCACCCTGTGTTATTAGAGGGAGGTCCTCATTTATGTATATAAAGGTGATAAAAGATGACACACATGAATTGTCTGGTCATTTATATTTGCCGTTTATCTGCTGTACACAACTAGCAGGATTGTACAAATTAAACTATTTCTAAATTTACTCTCTAAAATGTGGCACTCTCTAGTTTTGCAGCCTTAACCCTATATGTACAAAGTTCAAATAAAAAAAGATGTTCATTATGGTATAAGAAGATCTACTTAATCAAAATTTTCCCTGATGACAGTGTTGTTATTACGACAACTTGGTAATAATTACATCTAAAACAGTAAATTTCCTGGTTCACTCAAAAGTCTTAGTGTAATAATATGATTTGAGCATAAATTGTTGTGTGTTTGTAGGCACACAGTTACTTACTTCACAAAGAGCTGCAACACAAACGATTCCACAAGCCAATGTTGCACACACGGCAGTCCTAAAAATACTGTATCAATCGAGAAACTGATGCAGCAAAAAACATACCCCCTGTTTATTCTTTATTAATTGCATCTGCAAGGAATACTGCATAATAATGGATATAGTTATTAATATTATATAAACCATTACATTTGCAAAATACCTCTTTCGTAAAAATTTTAATATTAAGTTATATAAAAAAGTCACAAGCCATCACTGCATAATCTACACAGAAATACACATTAATTATCTGGTTGAGGGATCGCTTCAGCACGTTTTATTTAATGTTAAAAAGTAAATATAACAATAAATCAAAGGACTTTTTCCATTATTATTTAATATTAAACATCTATCCACAGCACAAGTACTTACACCCAATTTTAAAGCACCTTTTTACAAGCTAAGGAAAACGCTGCTAAAGCATTCCCGTGAAACCAGACTTATTTCTCCTATGTAACATAATAGTACCAGTATATATAATTCAATCTAAGATATGTATTCCTTGCAGTATACCAAAGACCTCAGAGGGGGATACGTACACCTTCTAGGTTTAGCATACCTGACATACATTGAGAAAACAATTTTAAGATATAAAATATGATTACAAGTACAGAGGAATAAACATTCAGGTAATACTGTCTGACTAGAGTGTGCACGCTCAAACTGCCTGGCTTTTTTATATTTTTATTATACACCTGTACAAGCTTCAGGGGAGGCTGTTACTAGGAGGAGGGGTATGGGGAGTGTACACTTTTAGGTCTATTAAAATTTCCTTCAGCCTCCCCTTTCCCTCTTAGTGTACACAAATACACAGTACAGTGCCTTGTACGTATTGCACACTGAAAGGGAACATTTTTTTTTCTCATTTTAGTTTTTATTTTTTTTTTTAGTCTTTTACAACACTTTGCTGTGCATAATTATACATTTATTAATGCATAAAATCTGCACCTCCTCCACCTACCCCTATCAAGCAGTAAATATTGCCATACAAACTGAAGTACAAAGGTGGGTTAAGAAGTGAGGGTTTTCCATTATATTAATTTATACTGTAAAGATTGCAGCGGTATCTATAAATACTGCATATTTTCTCATATCCACCAATTCTTTGTAATGAAACACTGCCAGATGGATTCCAAAAACTAAACAATGAAAAAAAAAACTCTACATCAGTTTGGGGGAAGAGGGTCATTAGAAATTCTACAATTCTCAACCAAGACATTGCCATCTCATTTAAGCTGCTTCAAAAACAACCTCTGCAACTTTTCTGACATGAAAAAGGCAGCTGCACAACTTTTACACTACTTTAAATTGTACCATTTCATGAACATTGTTGCTCCGCAGCCAAAAAAAATCATATTTCTTTTCTTGTATGTTAGTATTTTGAACACGGCATCAATCATTAAAGGTAGCCCCAGCCAAGCCATACCACATCAAGTATAAAAACGGCATTCATTCTCTCTCGCATATAGTTTACACACTCGATGTTACCATTAAAAGAAAATATCAGTTTTGTATCTGGGTGTGGGATGAGTAGACTGGCTTGGCTGTGATGACCTATTTCACAACTACAAGTACAGGCATGGGGGAGGCACTTCCTCACAAATAAGAACCATTGTAAGGGAGTCAGCTGTTATTATTATTATTATTAGTATGAATGGATAAAAACTGATAGTGAATAAAAGAAACATTACACATCAAATACCTAAAAAAGGCGACACACTCAATCATTTACACAAAATACCTACACTTAAACCTCCAGTATCATTGTTAAAAAAGTCTGTTTATGTACAAAATATAGGCTAAAACTTAAAACCTAAAGGCTGTACAAAAGGCATCGGTACACTAAGTTATATTTCAGTATCAAATACAACGGCCTCAACATAAAGAATGAGCACTAAACCAATTTTTTTTTTTATTCTTAACAATATTGTACCTAAAATTGTAGTTTAAAAAACCACTGAGCCACTTACTCTTTGTTTACAACCGGGGAATTCACGTTAAAAAGCCCAAACGGTACAGGACCCGAGGAGCGGCACGACCTAAGAAACAACAACAATATGCAGCAGAGAACTACCCACAATTCATCGCTCAATTAAACCAGGTCAATGAGCTAATAAAAAGAGAATCTAATATGTACTGTCCTTAATTGTTAAAGTGGCATTCTGAACATTTTCACAGGTACAAAATGTGTATTGACAAGCCACATACACAGATATTATTATACTATAAAATAAGAAAGCTAGTCTACTTGAATTCCTATTCTGAAACTGCAGCTAAAGCCATGACCAAGTTTAGCATTGATGATACCGAAGGAGCTCAGAGTATATTGCAGTTCTGTTATACGACGAGGTATTGAAACATTTGACTTTATTATTATTATGAATAAACCTTAACATTAGTCAGATAAACGAAATTTACAATAATAACAATAATAAAATTATGAACTATAATGTCTTTAACACTACTGAGAATCAATCTTTTTTATTTCACCTAAAAATCTTATACCTTAAAAAATTAAATACAATATTGATATATAAGAATAGTAATAGTTATAAATCATTCTATAATGCTCGTCTGTGTCAACTTGTTTGCGTGAAGTGAAAAAACCAGCAGAGAGAGCGTGTGTGATGGCATGCTACACTATCATTAAAGTAAAACAAAGGGGAAGAAAATGAGGAAGAGAAAAGTAGTGGTCCTGTACGCGGGGCAGTTCTTGATAATAAGCTAATCTTTGGTCTTCTCTTCTTATCTTACAGCTAACCTTAAGACCAGGTGGAGAGAGAGGTTTATAAAATATAATCATGGTGGGCATGAAGAGCGTCAGAGTTGTGGTGACTTACACTGCTATATTTAAGTCGATACAAAAGTAGGCAATGTGGGGAGGGGGGCTTGTTATGATCTCGTCATTCGTTCTCTTTGAAATGCTACGAAAGTTAAAACTCCTGTGGGTTACAGAGGCATTCTGCTACTACTATGCCCATAATAGAAGGCTGTCTCGTATTTATGGTGTCACAATACAAAATTCTAGTTTGCTGTTAATATTCATACACTTAATATTAAAGAACTCTCAATAAGAAATTATTTTCTCAATATCCTCCAGGTTATCAGCTTAAAAAAATTTTAATTGCATCGAACATTTCAACTTACAATACAATAGTAATGATTGCAACTGACATCAAATATTTAAAGCCAAGGGGCTTTCCATGGCTATTTATTACTTCAAAATATACAGCTTTTAGCAAGGTTTGATATCCTTGCAAATCTTGGGAGAGAATTTTATATTAAAAAAAATAAAAATAAAATAAAATAAGTCAACATTGTGAGTACCCATGTAAATGTACAGGGTAGTGGAAAAATATTCAGAGAATAAAAACAATATGAATATATAATGTACTTAAGAATTCATCAATTTCACTGGGGTTATTCACTATTTTTTTTATTTATTTATTTTTTGAGGGGCTGGGAAATCATTCAAGGTGCAAGTGTGGTGGCACCTGGCAACTCCTCCAGCGGGGCTAGCCTTATTTACACTTTTTTTTTTTTACCCTCAGAATTCATGACTATAGCCCGATGTAAGTTGATGGCTGAGTTGAAGTGGGTGAGGGCCTGCCGTTGGTTTGGGGATCCCCACCCAGATGCCCTAATAATCCCTCATTACCATACCGAGCTGCCCCTGTGAAATAAAAGTTAAAAAAAGATACACTACAGAGCTCATATTCCCAGTGGGCACGTTTACTTACATGTAACGAAGCTGCTGCCACAACTTTTTCGCCTTTATATTCTCGTATCTACAGGTTACTGCTGTTGTTAAGAAAGATATTCATGTGCTAATTAGTAATTCATAATACTAACTTCTGGGTGATACTGTATTTACTTATTTATTAAAAATAAATTAATGATAATCATAAAGAAAATAATCTATTAAAAGATATACAAAAACAGAAAAAACATACTCTCGTGCTTATGAAACTGTAAATTTGATATCTCAATTTGAAAACTTTCACTTATACCCAGCGATATCACTATATAAAGGTTTCTCGATAAAAATCTTTACTCAACATACATATTGTTATTCGTATTTTTTTTTCTCCCCAATAACTTGTTTTTTAATCAAGGTTGGCATTGTAGCCATACCGAGAAAATGCATGATTGACCAGCACATTATGAACAATTGGAATTTACATCCATCAACTTGTTAGAAAATTCTGTAGTGATGTAAACAACTTTTTCTATATTCTGAGACTGAATACTGTGAGAAGCCAATCGACTTCGTAACACATGTTTCCATGTCAAAATAAATACTCTATGTGAACAAACAGAAAATAATGAGACTCCCATAAACAAATACAATACAGTTAAGTACCAAATCTGTTTTTGTTCTTCGAGTCAAATGACAATGTTGACAAGTCGACACACGAATATAGATTCCAATTTTTTTTTTTTTATGAAAGAGAAATATAATTGGAAGAACTTTCAAATTACTTTTTACTATGAATATCAACAAACGGTGGAAAAAAAAAAAGAATCTCAAACCCCTTTCTAATGACCTACAGCCCTACACTTTGGAAATAAAAGTAACTTTACTGATAAATATCTATTGAAAATACTAACCATATTACAAAAATTTCGTAAAACTTCAAAAGTAATCTGATAATATGGTCAACTTAAAAATACTATCCTATCATACTCTAATATCACTATTTCAAATTCATATACTACAAATAATAAACGGGGTATCAGAATATATGTCAATTAGTACTTAAACTAAATAATAAATTACCAAATTTATTTTCCCCCCCGGCAAGCACCTTAACTATAAAGCAATGTGTCAGTAAATTATTCAAGCATGAAATCATGAACTAAAACGAATTTCCTTCCTTCCTCCACCTACAAGGACTACATACTAGCAAGTTCTGATTCTAGAAATATATACCTCACAAATCCCTCAATGATTAACCGAGCAAGCTTCACAAATGATTCCAGATGATAATAAATGCCTCACAAGTCCTTTTATGACTGAACGAGAAAGCTTCACAAATGATTCTAGGAGATAATAAATGCCTCACAAATTTTTCTAAAGATTGAGCGAGTTAGCTTCACGAATGATTCCAAGAGATAATAAATTCCTCTCAAATCTTTTTATGACTGAATGAGTAAGCTTTACGAATGATTCCAGATAATAATTACCACAAAAATCCATTTATGACTGAAAGTTAGCATTAAGCATGATTCCAGGATATAAAATAACACAAATATTCTTTTAGGACTGAACAAGTTAGCATCACGAATGATTCCAGAAGACCAGTTTTAAAAAGAAATACCTTTGTTAAGTGCGCACTACATACCACACAGCCGTAGAACGTGCTGCGTGTGGAATGCCAAGTAGTCTTATAGACAGGTCTATCAAACAGAAAGGCATCTGAAATCTGCACAACTAAAGTCATGTCATTAATATGGCAAACACAAAACTGGACGATTCTAAATATCTGAAGTTGTTCTGGCTTGAATACTCTCCATCTCTAAGATTATTTTAATTATTAATCCATTAATAATTTAACGATATATTCACTTAAAACTGCTATGTCGGTATAAAATACACGAAGCACCAATTATTAAACAGCAAAAATTTAAGACTAAATTATGTAAGACACTTAAGTGTTCAGATATTTATTGAGATATAGTTAATAATTCCCTAAAAAGCATCCAAGTATATCCAATTTCATATAATACACCAGAAAGTATAAGTTATCATATAGGTATTACATTTGTATTATGCACAAAAAACAAACGCATCCATTCAAACCACAAATACATACAAACACACTATATTTGTACTTGCACCCTGTGACAAACTCATCCCCTGCCTTTCTCCATGAAAGAATCAACCACAAATACACACAAACACACACTGTTTGTACTTGCACCCTGTGACAAACTCAACCCCCGTCTTTCTATATAAAAGGAGCAACTCTTTCCTGTGGAACTATCATAAAAATCAATGTACGAAATAGCATTTCATCCCTTCTTTCTCTAGGCTAACTATTAATACTCACTGAATATTTCTTTGTTATTTGATAATCTTCAAACTTATGTTCAGGCTTTCTAAATGAAGGCCTATAATACTATGTTTCAAAAAATAGTCATTTATCGTCTTATTGTCTTCAATCCTTTACAAGAGACACATATTCAGAAACCAGTCTTAAAATACCATTACAGCCATTACATAGCCTTGGTCTCTGATATGCTTCAAGTCTAAAGTACTATAATTAACTGACATGTTTTAGAAACTTTATTTCTGATATCTCGAACGAATACCATCAATATCTTCTTTCTTACTCTTAAAAAACTATGGGGGGAAAAAAAGCCACATAAAAACCAACGCACAAAAGCTAAAAACTACTGTACTTGTGTAAAAATAATCTGAATATGTGCATATACAATTAACATGGCAATTTTGTACACTTCGCTGTACTGACCAAGCAATGACCTGTGGGCGACAAGCCCCCAAAGCTCATTTAGGTAAACTATGCTACCTCATTCCAAGACTTTAGCGATAATGGTTTATCACTACAAATAAATATCTCACTTTACATTTGCACAACCCTTATTACTTTGCGAAGAGACCCTGTGGACATTACCTCGATGCCTAATCACTTTTAATATACAAGGACTACGTTAAATTAGAGAAAATTGCCTGTTAGGTCCGCACTAAGCAACCCCACCTTTCAGACGAAGTTTACGACAGGCTGAGGATGAGATAAGCCTTACTTAGAAATACGTAACAGAGCAGGGCGCTTTAGATAAAAGCACGGTGAACATTGTACAAATAAAGAATTCGTAAATATAAAACTTACATCTTGAAAAGTAAAATTTTTTTAAAAGATAATAAATAAATGAACCTTATTACTATATGCAAACCAGATTCTTAAAGCTAATGATTATAAAAATTAGCCAGGAGTAAATTGGACACATAAAATTTTTAACAATTCTAATTCTTATAACAAGAGCAAATCAAATAATAAAAAAAATATACTTTAATAGTTCTATTTCAAACGAGATAGCAGAGTCAACCCATAAATTTAGCTTATATTAAGTACTAAAATACAATTAAAAAAGGACACCATGTGGTACCAGACATATTGCAGCATATATTAAATTACATGAACAAATCTGGAATGATACTGTAATGCCCCTTAAAATATTATTGTTAACTTAATAGTATGCAAGGAAAACGTTATAAAAATGTTATATATTACAAAGTATAAGTTTCTGAAACAAAGAACACTCAAATATAAAAAGAAAAAAAAAAAGAAAAAAAAATATACAAATATATCCCTTTAGTCCTTAATTAATCCTTAATGAATAAGATCAAACCATTACATTTTGTAATTGGATGTGCTTGTTGTTTGAGGTAGCACAGTTTAACTCTAAGTGTCATTTATAAGTAATTAGTAGTATTCAAAATATAAAAGTACAAACACTGTACAATTTAGAACTAAGAGAGTAAAAACACTTCAGCCTTAAGTGACTAGTCCAGTGAATTCTTTGTGTACTCGAGTCTATTTAATATTAAAGACAGCTCAATTATTGTAAGAAGTTAATTTCTCCTGTTGGGATTTTCAGAACTCTTTACCTCTCCGTACTGCTTAAAATCAAGTCATGCGTAAAATGCTCTAAATTGCTGTAAAACTGCTAATTAAAGGTCTCGTCGAACTATTCATGGTCCAAGAACGCGTCATTCTTTTCACTATAAACTGTCTTTTTCAAAATACTGAATAGGAATACATGGCTGTATCTTCAATCTTAGTGATAAAAATGTTTCTTTATTTTAATTCCTAAGGGGTAAAATGCAATCTTGTATTTTTTGCTCCTGCGGTATCTTTGAATTTGTCCACCAGTGCCTGTAAACTTGCCGCTTTCTCTTTGGCGCTACGTCTCAGGGCATTGGATTTAGCCACATAAGTCATATCACCCGTGTTCTCTGCCAACTCGGCTTTTTCGTCAGCTTCGGTTAACAATGCTTGGATATCCTGTTCTAGGTGATATTTCTTCCTCTTCAACCCATCCAACACTTCCACATCCACGCTCTTTCTTTTCTCAGTCATCTCCTTGGTTATGCCTTCAGCTATCCGGGGAGGAGGTCTAGTATTCCCTGGCACAAGAGAATACTGTCAGCAGTTCTTTGGGGAAGGCGTACAAGCCCTCTCATTTTCCCCAATGTAAGTTCTAAATGGCTGATTTTCAGTAATTGAAAAATTGTAGTTCTCTACCTATTCTACCTAAGAGAAATAACCTGACCATATATAAACAATATCTATCTTAACTGCTTAATTACACCTGATCATATCTACCTTAAAATTCAATCAACCTTAACTACTTAATACTCAAATTCACTTAAAATTAAAAATCTTATAAATAAATTTAAAAACATTTCCCTAAAAGTAAAAAAATCTATCTTAAGAAAAACAAATCTAATATTTCATAACCTCTCACCTCCTAACAACCCAAAATGGTTATCTTATATCTAGCTTAAGAAAAGATTCTCTCCTCCCAATACAGAATTTTCATGCATTCTGAGTGACCATGTCATCAACATAGACACTTTCCATTAAGAGACTACCTACCATTAGCTTTCTTCATTTTTCTGATAAATAAAACGGAATGCCTTGAATTTCTATTTCTCTAGTACCATTATAATCTATCTTGTGAAACACATTGCAATCATGATGGCAAGTTGCATGCAGAGAGAGAGAGATAGAGATTGATACTCATTTGGGTGGGGGAGCACAAAAAGGTTGGATTTTGGGAATTAAGACTGGGTGTGCTTCCTAAGCCCCAAGGTAAGCCTGAATACAGATTTGTCACTTGCTGAGTCAAGCACTCTAATAACTGCACAACTGCAGTTAGACCGCTATACTGGACTTAAACATTATCTTATACTATTTACATTTCTGTGTAAGATGAGGATTACCTATGACAGGCAATTATTTATGATACCAACTTTTGACGCACTGAAAATCTGACTGGCAACACCTCTATATCCAAAGATATTCAAGCATTTGAGTGTTAAATTATGCCTTACATTTTATAAACAAAAACAAAAGCATTTCATACTTTGTCAGCAAAACCCTTCGCATGTGAATTAGGAGAAAAATGGCAGATTCAAGATAATCCTGATCAATATTCCTACAACTACAAGATTAATTTGTTCTAGAGCTGAGGGAAAAAAGAAAAACAAGGGAAAATTATCTTTTCATAGCCATTTCATAAGTAGGAACTAGGTTCACTGGTCAAATAAGGGGAGGGGCTGTTTCTGTTCGTTGAGCAACCAAACAGGGAAGTGTAGACGAATATATTATGCATTGTATTACTTTCCTATCTCTTCTTGCAAATAATAAAATATATAAACACACAAACACATACACACTCATCTTGCAACTTACATGAATGAAACTTGTACTTTTGTCTAAATGTAAATATAAAATATAACGAACATAACTCTACCCAATCATTAATGTATGTATTACTGTACTGTATTATTTAATTAATATTATTGTATTAAAATTCATTACTTTTTGTTTCATGTTGTAGTTAAGTGTCTTTAATCTAAGTACTGTACAATACCGCATAGGTATGTACTGTACAGTACTTTTTTAAATTTTTTACCTAAACACAACTCGCATACGGACATCTGGAACCTAACTCAATCGTAAGTTGGGAGTGTCTGTATGTTAAAAAATACTACACTGCATAATTTTTTTTTTAATCACATGTGAGTAATATTGTTTGGCATTGCGTTATTCTTCATTCATTCATTACTATAATACAAAAATAAAACTTAAAAAATCTTGCATCCCGAACATGTACTAGCAGGTTGCGCTTGGCTGGATAGTCTGATGGGGAAAGGAAGCCTTAGGTATCCATTTCATTTAACTTTTTAACATCATTTTCTTATTATAATTATCATTATTATTAAAATTATTACAAAGAAGACTCTTAACATCAAAGCTCAGCATAATTATAAGGAGGGCGAAATCAAACCTCCCGCTATCTTGAACAGGAAGGAGGAGGGGGAGAAAGTGAGAGAATAAACCCTTTCTTCCCATTTTTATCATCAAATTACTAATATTACTTGTTTTAACATTCATATCCCTACAAATTATGCATTCGTAGTTACTCCCTTTAAAATTAATTAAAATTTTTCCATTTCTCCCAAGGTGCATGTTTATAAACACTAAATGTTCAACACACAGCATTACTATTGTTGTGACTGTATAAAATAAATGATTATAAAATGTTTGTATGGTTAGTACTAGTCTTCAAATTTAATATAATCAGTACCATTGCTTCATTATTACTATTATTATTATTATTTTATATATATATATATATATATATATATATATATATATATATATATATATATATATATATATAATACACCCACACACGTATCAGCCAGTCCTGCTTTACATGAATTTTCACATACGTGGCTAGTAGTGGAATAAACTTTATGTAAGATACAACATGACTACTGTATATATATATATATATATATATATATATATATATATATATATATATATATATATATATATATATATATATATATATATATATATATATATATATATATATATATATAAAATATATATATATATATATATATATATATATATATATATATATATATATATATATATATATATATATATATATATATATATAAATATATAAAATATATATATATATATATATATATATATATATATATAATATATATATATATATATATATATATATAATTGGGTGAAACACATTTCTGCCTCTGGCTGGGATTCAAGTCTAGCCTTTATTTCCATTTCATTACAATGGGTATTCGTCAGCCAGGGCAAGCCCCAACCCCCCACTGTGATGTCCAACCACAGCAGTTCCTGCCAGTAAACAGCTTAAACTCTCGGTCTTGGACGGGGACCGATCTTTCGACCTCGTGAATGCGAAGCCAGCGCGTTACCACTGTACTAGCCAGCTTAGTGTGCAAAGGTGCTACCAATGTTGGTTTATAGAGAATCCAGGTAGTCTTTAACAATTATATTCGATTTAAGACTTTTGGAATGAATTAACGATGTAAGGCATGTAAGTACAGTTACAGCTATGCGTCGATTTACCACCATAAGTACAGGCAGCACAAGTGTTACCTGGCTGGGTGTAAACAGTTTTCCATCAGCCAACAGCACTAGCTTCCCAGTGATATATTCCCTCATTCTCACATCTCACTCTACTGCAAGCAATCATTGCAGTAAACCGCACTAAATGTATACCATTGTGTGTGTGTTCCATGATTCTTGTATAACTGTCATGAAGGAAAGGAAGGCCACTGCTCTGGACATGAAAGTGAAAATGTGTATAGGCAGTTCAAAAATGGAAAGAAGGTGAATGCTATTGCTTGTAATCTCGAGCTATCACACACTACTGTTTCAATGATAATCAAAGATGAAGAGTGCATTCTTGAAGCAATGAATGAAAAAAAAATTTCTCATATGTATATCTTGCATTTTTTATTTAAAAAATGTTAATGCTACGTACTTGCACCCTACATATATTTAAAGTTTTTTACTTAATTTTCCAAGGTTTGGTGCATATGTTGTTGATTGTGATGATAAACAACTGACTGGGCCAAACCATGATATGGAGATGATGTATGTGTGGGTGGAAGATCAGATTCAGAAAAGAATTTCTACCAATTAGACAAAAGATTCTAGTCTTTTCCAAGATTAGAAGAACTGGGCTTGGGACAACTGCACTTGAGATGTTGTCATGAGCTCTGGATGGTTCAAGATGTGTAAGAAGATTAAACATGCACAGTGCGCAAGTGAGTGAATACGCAACGAGCACAGAGAAAGAAGCCGCCAAAACATTTGTGGATAGGCTAAATGATCTCATTGTAGAAGATTATTGAGTGGAGCAGATATTTAAAGTGGATGAGACAGGCTTATTTTGGAAACAGATGCCAGCCAGCACTTACATCCACAGAGCAGGCTGACTTTGCTGCTTGGGGGCAATGTGGCAGGTGCTAGGCTGCAAACTCTCCTTGTATATCACTCTAAAACACCTGTGGGGATTCATGAACATCAACAAGAACATGTTGCCTGTCTCCTACTGCTCTACCCTCAAAGCGCGGCTGATTCAGATGCACTTCAAAGACTGGTTCTAAACTGTTAACATACCTCAAGATCGGTAGTAGTGACTACAAAATGAAA
Source organism: Halocaridina rubra (assembly GCA_037179515.1). Classification (NCBI taxonomy): domain Eukaryota; kingdom Metazoa; phylum Arthropoda; class Malacostraca; order Decapoda; family Atyidae; genus Halocaridina; species Halocaridina rubra. Next base: position 68,517 of record JAXCGZ010007702.1, read on the forward strand.
CACTATTCATGCTCTAACTACACTTTGGTAATGCACCTCGATATCCAATGCATTTAGCAATATCCATTCATATGTTAAAAGTGAGATTTTACCCTCAAATACCACTCCACTAATCCAACCTATGGACCAAGGTTTGATTGCTGCTTTTAAGGCAAACTACCTATACAAATTTGCTCAGGCTTCCAGCCCTATCAGAAAATCTAAACTGAAACGAAAAAGCTGTTCTAATGAGGATGACCATGTTGCTGAAAACCACCCCCTGCTCCGGCAACCCTACAGAGCCCACCTGGATATGCAAAACATTGATGATCCCTAGCTAAGCACAAGTAAATAAGAAGTGTAGCACACAGATTTTACATTCCATATCTACAGTAACTATTTCCATTTGTTTCTAGCATTTTAGATGATTTTTTTTTTTTTGCCGTTTGTGTGACAAATCTACTATGTAATGCGCAATAGTGTATGTGATTTTCATTTTTGCAAATTATTGAACAATGTTCTCACATGCTATTTCATTTACTGTATCTATCAAAGAAACTTTAAAAATGTACCTGTAAGAAATATCTACTTTTGAAAGACGAAACAGAAAACTATTACAATTTGATTTTACAAGGACAAAAAGTCTAAATGAATAAATTTTATAAACCATTACAGAACATACATATACATGGCCTCATTCCCCCTTGTATGGGGGGTGGCCGAACCAAGAAATATACATTAACCATAATCCACACATACCTCAACTACTCCTCTTACCTCCTTGGGGATAAAGGGTTGCCACATTCCCTCTCTAATACCCTGCTTGGGTAACCCACCACAAGGTAGGCAGGCAAGGATATTCTACAATGGGACCTAACACCCGCAGCTGATTTACCCCCACTGCTTCATCACAAGTAAACTCCCTTCACACCCGAGTTCGCTGACTAGCAGGTGCGAGATATCTCTTTGGCACGTGACATCTATATACAACTTCCTCCACTTATTCCTATCTCTTGCACACTCTCTTCCCTGCTCTACTAACATTCCATGTGCATCCAATGCCCTTTTCACGCCATCCATCAATCTCATTCTACGTATTTCTCTTGGCATAACTCCAACTGCTTTTGCACTTCACACTTTCTTTGTTATTTTCATCACTCATTCTTTCCATGCATCCAAACCAACTCAATACTCTCTGACAGCTTTCTCTCAACACCCTTTTTCTGCTAGATCTCCTCATTTCTTACTCTATCTATTCCAGGCACACCAATCATACTTCTTAAACACCTAATCTCCAATACATTCGACTTGTTCCTTTCATCCTTTCTTACATTCAGTCTCTACTCCATATAATGCTGTGGGCACAATCACACCTTATATTCTTCTCTTTGCATTCATTCCTAAATACCTATTCTCATCACGCTTTTCAACCCACCTAAATATTTACTTGCTTCATTCATACTCTACGACTTACCTCCACATCCACTCATCAAATATCTTGATACGTGCAACCCCAGATACTTAACTCTCAACTCCCCATTCACTTCTACATTCAATCAGCCAACATCGACACTTCTTGTACATCTCATGACTTTACTTTTACCCATGTTCACCCACAACTTCCTTCTTTCACACACCCAAACAAACTCAAGTCACCAAATGATTCAGTTCATTCCCATTATAAACCACCAGTGCTGTGCCATCCACAAATAGCAGGTGATTCAATTTCCACAACCTTCCATACACACCCACTAACTCCAAGCTCCTGTCTAATACTCTTTCATTTACTTCCCATACCAATCCATCTACAGACACATAAAACATTCACGGCGACATAACGAAACCATGACGTAGTCCAACATTCACCTCTAACCAACCATTACAGTAGATTATATTAAAACTACAGCATGAAAACACTGTAACAAAAAGTGATATACAGTATAGTTCTATAACTTGAAATACTAAGATTCAATGAGAGAAAGAGTGGGGGAAACAGACAGAAAGAGAAAATTCTACATAAACACCTAGTATTAAGCTGTTATAATCAAAAGATTTATATGACTTGAGATCTGGATGAGGAATGTCTATACTAAATGACTATACTTATAATCAAAACACAGAGCAAAATATCCGAGAGATTAACAGTAACTACACCTGAATATATAAAAACTACTCTTACTACTTCATATAGAATGTCCTAATCCCTACAACTCATATGAATTTGACACACAGCTCAATGATTATGATTAAAAATAACAAATATAATAATCCTGTTTATCACTATGAGGTTCTAATCATAAACATATTTAGCCAGGCACAGCAAAATGCTTAAAACTATATTCAAATTACCTATTAATATTCAATACACAAAGGTACTGATAAAGCTGCTATAAATGCACATAAATGAGGTGACAATCAATTCTATAAACAGTACTTCATAGAAATAAGCATTTGGCATATCCTGATCTCATGAAATCCCTAAGGCAACAAAATTCTATAATATACTTACTCACCCTGGTGGGCAGGTGCCTGTCCCTGAGGCCCACCATCATTATATCCTCGACCATGCCCGTGGTTGAACACTGCAGCAGCTGCTGCAGAACTGTCACTGGTCATCTGGTTGTAATTGTACTGTCCCCAGGAACTATAATCTGCTGATGTCTTGCCACCCGGCTGAGGTGCGGCAGCAGCCAGGTTTGGCGAAGGGGCACCAGGTGCTCCTGTCACTAAAGCACTCAGAGGGGCATTACGACCATATGGATCACCTGTAAACATATACAAAACAAATATATCTTACTGCTACTGAACACTAATGACCAGATATGACACAAATTTTTAATATTTATATATTCCAACATATTTAGTCTTTAAGAGACCCTTTCATATTTTAATATATTCCATACATTGAATTTCAATCTTTTCCTCATCAAGTTTGTCATATACTTCTATGAATCAAAAAGGAATATAAGAAAACAAAAACGACCAAAGAAGTAAGGATAAAAGAAAAAAAAAAAAAAAGAGAAGAAATAACCAGACATGCTTTGTAAAAACACTCAACAAGGGCCCACACCCGTCTTGAGCAAAAAATATTCAAACAAAAAGACTGAGCGCAATGCAATAACACAGTCTAACAATAAAGGTCTCTATAAAGATAATGGTACAGAAATCTTGGTATTACCATAGTTATGATCGAAAACATACAAACTTTCAAGTATTGAACACAAGAAAAAAAAAATCACTTAAGTGATAAAATGCATATTTACTGCCATACAGGCTACGAAGGATATTGGAGAAAGAAAAAACAGTAATCAAAATTACTGGGAATTTCTGTTTTCAAATGCATGTGCTATGATATGGCATATCTACAGTGGTTTTGCAAAAACAGCTGAATCAGCAAAATCTCATACCAAAACCACCTCTTAGCTATCAATACAAATATCAGATTTACAAAAACAAAGGCATGCATTAATAATATAATTAACGGCAGTCATGCCTAACACTGTTAAATAAATTAAGTATTTGTAATAATTTATCCGTAAGAACGATCTTAAATTATATAATCTAAATGACACACTACAAGAGAGCACCTCGACTCATAAATATCATAGCAATGCTGCCTCCTTCATAAACGGTATTACGTAGTTGTCTTCGTGCTATTACTATGTCTGGCAACACTGTTTTTTTTTTTTTATAAGTATATGACACAGAACAAAATTTGAACATTGAAAACTTGAAATATAACTGTGGAAGAGTATACAAGGAAGGCGAATTTGGAACAATTATAAACTCATTACATAGAGTAATAAATATCATCCCTTCCCAATCACCTCACAGAGTCTAAAGTGATCTCTCATCTGGTCAGGTCATTGGTCACTATGATCATAAAATATTCAATGCATTCTGTGATTTGTTATTAAAATACCCCAAGCAAGTGAAAACGGTGAAATTCAGAAAAACTTAAAAATTTACCTCCCTAATAAGCATAAACCTTCCATATCTATAAAGATTTTAAATAAAACCTTCAAGAACATAATTACGTTTGAATATATTTATATCTTTAAATTTTTCAAGTACAGCAATTTTAGAAAAGCATGTGATATTGACTCGCATTTTTATCAACTTAATATCTACTATTTACTATATATTTAGTAATAGCTATCTGACACTATTCATAACAATACCAGAAAAAAAGGAGAAAAAAATAAAAGGAAATTACACACATATATATATATATATATATATATATATATATATATATATATATATATATATATATATATATATATATATATATAGCATATGACATATATCATTATGGTATCATCCAACTACACCCGTAGTTGCAAAAACAAAACAGCATTAAGAGAAAACACTTTATAACACTGGAAAATACTATAAGCTATTATTTATTTGAGACTATAGACTAATCATATCATCCCTTTCATTGCATTTTTCCCCACTTCATTAAGTAAAAATGAACAAATCAGTAGCAAGAAGGAATGCATGCGATGCATGACTAACAGTACAAGATGGTTTACAGCCAACAGTGATTCCTTTTTTATTAATTGGAAAGAGGTTATGAAGATTCTAATGGCTGACAGATTAATGGAAAGAATAACCATATTTACTAGGCAAGCAGTTTTTAGATCCTTCTATTGACTGTTAAACTAAATACCTATAAAGACATAACTAAATGATGTGAGGGATGAGGGAACTAGGAATTCTGGTAAAGAAGTGTGCTTTGATATAGCCATCACTCCTCAGGAGGGGCACTGCAACTCTTGTTAGTAAAAAAAACTATTTTTTTTTAAAGAGATAAGAAAGGTGAATCGATATTCTTAGCCAAATTTGTGCTCCAAATATATAATTTCATCATCAAGGCCAGAAATCTAATAGCATACTCCCTGACCTAGTAAAAACGAGCTATGCTAATATCTTCTTCCACTCTACAAGTGATATAGGAGATGTGAAATGCTGTATGAGCCACCTTGTACCATTAATGGAAAAAACGCAAATACAGAAAGTTTTCAATCCTAGTTTAGTATGAGCAAGTCAGGACTAAGAGGGCAGAATGCAATTTAAGTTCAAATATTTTAACACCAGCTGTAATACTTGTATTTTATATACAGTATACTGAATACTATTTATGTATTCATTGTACAGTGCGTACATTCCATATATTGCATTTATTAAACTATTGTACGATATACTGCACACATACTGAATATGTAAATGACTATATACACTATACACAAACTAAATACGGCATATATGATTTCCTACACTACTCTTATTTCATTTTTTTCTTTTCTTACAATTCTAAAACACAGAAACAAACAGCTTTACACTTTTGAAAAAAAAAAAAAAAAAAAAAAAAAAAAAAAAAAAAAAAAAAATAGAGAAAGAAAAGCTATCTGCAGTAGTTTAAGAGGTGCACAGGAGGAATTATATATATATATATATATATATATATATATATATATATATATATATATATATATATATATATATATATATATATATATATATATATACATACGGCTTTATTATTGACCTTGACAGGTTGATAAACTGAATGGCTAGCCACATTGCCTTGCAAATCAAAGAGGTGAATGAAGTCATACTTAAAACTCAGAAAACGTTCATAAAAACTGACCAAGAAAACATGATCAAAAGCAGCTCTACCTCTCCCTTCCCTTCTCTCTCTGTTTGTGAAGGTTTTAATTTTTTCAATTATCCTATGTGTGAATCGTTTCTTTTTCTCCTCTAAAATAATAATAATAATAATAATAAAATATAAAAACAATAATTACAAAACTAATAAATGAACAAATAGGTTCTCCATTAGGATATCTGCAACTGATTATATAATGGAACACATAATAGAGAATAATCCTCTTGTCCATCTTGCACTACACTTTATTCTATATTTTGGGTCACAACTACAACTAGACCCATTTTCATGTGCAAATGACACAACAAATTCCATTTAAATTAACAAATGGTCAATGTATCAAGTTATGTTGAATTATCTTAATATTTCAAATCATTCCTATTATCTTAATATTTCAAATCATTCCTATGTATATATATATATATATAAATTATTTGATAATTTAAATGGGATTTGTTCTGTCATTTGCAGATAAAAATGGGTTTAGTTGACATGAAATATTGAATAAAGAGTGGTGCAAGATGAACATGAGGATTATTTTCCATTATACAATCAAATTAATAAATAAAATATAATAATAACACTACTAATAATTATAATAAACCAAATGATAACTAAAGAGAAAAGGTGAAAACCATAATGAAGTTGAATGCAATGCAAAAAGGTGAGGGAACAGCCATAAAACCTTATCTTTCAAGCACTGAGAGGGAGCTCTACCTCTAACACTCCCTTTCCTCATTTCTCTGCTCGGGTAAATTACTTTTACTGATTATGCTATCGGAGTATCACTTCCATGTACGATTGGCCACTACATATACAGACACTCCCCAACTTACAAATCAGTTAGGTTTCAGAAGTCCGTTCGAAAGTATTGTTCGTAAATTGTGCTTAGGTAAAAAAAAAAGTACTGTACTGTATAGCACACATATATGGAGTATTGTGGAGTACTTGGGCTAAAGACACTTAACTACTATATAAAACATAAAGAAAACAGTATTAATTAATTTTAATACAGTACAGTACAATAGTACATACATTAATACATGAGTTGATAATGGGTAGGTTTTGTTCATATCTATAAATGTTCATATCTCGGTTGCTTGTAAGTAAGGGAGCTTCTGCATAAACAAAATGCACCTGTGCACATTGTAAGGTAATACAGTATATACATTTAGTTAATTTACTATAACATCAACTTCATGGAGAAAATTCTTATGAAAATATCATTATAAGGAACAAATAAACTGGTGTTAGAAGGGTCCAAAATATAAAATACCAAAAATCTATTAAAGCACACAATGAAAAAAGTAAACATTATTGACATAAAATTATAAATCATAATTAGACTTAAAATGAGTAACAGAAACCTATTAATATAAAGTATTAACTATAGAAAGTCTCATTGAGAGAAAGAAATTTAAGAAAGAAGAGGATATCGCTTTGGAAGAAGTGTCAGCTAATGAAATTTAGTAGGATAAAGAAACAAATACTGAAAACAATGCACTGAACATTTGTGAAAAAAATGAGTGCCACTGATCACGCCACCAGCTCTCATAGCCTAGTATAACTGGCCAATAAATGCACAGTGCAAGATACTTCATATATTATTATAACTTGATTTCACTGTGGAAATGTTTATATATAGGTCACATTAATAACAAACAAGTGTACTGATACTCTTCTTCTTCTTCTTCGTCTACATCTTTTCCCACTTTTATGTGGGGCCGATGTTTCTGGCCAGTGTTCTCCATATGTTCCTGTCCTATATCTCATCACCCAACAAACCTTTAGACCTCAGGTCGTCACTGACGCAATCCATCCACCTACGCTTTGGTCTCCCCCTCCCTCTCCTACCCTGTATATCCATTTCCATCACCCTCCTCCCAACATACTGTAATCCCTTCTAACGACATGACCATACCATCTTAGTCTACTTTATCGACTTCAAGTACTCCTTGACACTAGTAACGAACTTGGAAATCAGTCTGTTCAGAAAAGTAAAATTTTTTGGATTGCTATGACAAGTTGTGTTAAATTAGTTAATGTAGCACAGTTGTATAATAAAAAATATCACAGACACTCTTCTACAAGATTATAAAATAAAATTTAATCTTCATTAAAATTGATTAAAATAATGTTTGTGAGAGGGAAGGGGGCCACAGTAGTGCAAAGGAGTACAAAGGTCAAGAGGCAACTGAATGCAGATTCAATCACACAGCACTGTTAGCAAAGGAATCCAGCCTTAATTCCACAGCTCCAACATATCTGCACATATCGCATTTGAAGGGGGACTGTGAAATAAAATGGTACATTTTAGTGTTTGTGTGAAGCACGATTCAATTAATGAACCTCCAATATGCCAAAATTCAGAAGAGCTAGCAAAAATACAGGTAAAAAAGTCCCTTAAAAACAATATTGATGGTTAGGTCAACAGATGGAAAAAGCGAGAGAGTATTATGTACAAGCAAAGTCATGTCAATGAAAAGAGCAGCCTTTTCATCCGGTAAAGCATGGATAGACAAGAATGGTCAAAAGTTTTTATTGCAAATCCTCCTGAGATCAAAGACAATGTAAACGAAAAAGAACTCATATTTTGAGCAATGCCTGAGAATACTAACTGCTTAAAACGGAGAGCTATAGGAGTTAATTTATCATAAGATCTAGTGATAGATCTTTGTTGCGTTCAGATGCAAGGAGAGAAACAACAACTATAATTGGAAAAAGCAATATTCATTGGTGTTTTTAAAGTGTCAAAAATTGGTCTTTTGAGGACTGTTCAAGCTGAAATGCTTATTGACTACTGATTACTCCTAATGCTGCTGATGAAGTATAGTAAAAGAAAGTGAACGTAATACAAGTATAGAAGACAATATTATAGAAACTTGTCTGGCCAATACCCAGATGCAAGTTCTACAAATACCTCAACTGGTGTCCACCTCAGAGCAGCAAACATTGAAAATCATTACAAGAATGGACAAATTATTTATGGTCTGTTACTATATATGCAAACATAAGACAAACATTACTTTATATATATATATATATATATATATATATATATATATATATATATATATATATATATATATATATATAGCGATCCCTCACTGTATCGCGATTCACCTTTCACGAATTCAGTGCATCGGGATTTTTTTTATTTCGGGGTAAATGCGAGAATCCACGATACGTGGAAATATTAAAATTTTCAGTATTTTCCTTTTGTTGAAATTTTTTATTTCATTATTTCATTGATTAAAAAAGTATTTCCCAGCCTAAGAATAATAAAACAGTAATAAATAGTAAAAAACAAATTTAGTTGATTCCATGGATGCGGATAAAGAATATGTACTGAAGATGTACTGGCGTAACTATACGATTGCTACATGCCTTCAAAATATTCGGAATGTAATCAAAGAGATGAAGCCAGCCACAATCAATGCCAGCTGGAAGAAATTGTGGCCGGAAGTCATCTACGGCAACAAGGGATTGGCTCCTGACGAAGTCCATAACTCGGCAGTTGCGAAAGCAGTGAAGTTGGCTGCATTTCTAGGAGAAGGCATTAAAGATACAAATCGCGAAGATGTGCATGTACTGATCGACTGCCACTCGCAGCCTTTAACTGATAAAGACTTGGAGGAAATGACAAAACTAGCGAGCGAAGAGGAGAAAGAACAACCAGAGGACACGCACGAAGAAATCGAAGAACCTGAATGTACACTCGAAATTTTGGCAGCCATGCATAACATGGCAAAACAACTCCAACAACTGTCGCAGGAGCATGACGACAATATGGTTCGTTCAGTGCACTTCTGCAAAATTATCGACGATGCCATGACTCCTTACAAGACCATTTTTGCACAAAATAAGAAAGAGCGACAGCAACTCCCCATTACCATGTTCTTCTCTCCCAAAAAGCAACCGCAAAGCTGTCATTGGCTGTGGAGTATGTACATGTCATCATCACCTCTTTCACGGTAAGCTTACCTATCACGTTCATATAAATTTACGCTTGCACGCTGTTATTAATAAAGTAAAGGGTGGTTTGTTAACAGTGCAGGGAAGGTTTATACAGTAAAGGAAAAAATAAATGTAAAATACCTATGTTTGTATGGTGCTCCTACTTTGTGAGTTTTCACCTATCGCAGCCAGTCCCGGAACCGAACACCCGCGATAAACGAGGGAGCACTATATATATATATATATATATATATATATATATAAATATATATATATATATATATATATATATATATATATATATATATATATATATATATATATATGAAGAGTATTGTTGTAGTTTTTTGCTATTTTGTTTTACTATTATTTATATATATATATATATATATATATATATATATATATATATATATATATATATATATATATATATATATATATATATATATATATATATATATATATATATATATATATTAAAAAAATAAAACTAAAACTAAAAAATTTAAAGATTATTGTGACACTAGGATGGGCCAAAAATTATAAAATAAGACAGCCTTTATCAGGCTGTAAAGAGAAACAGAGATGGAGAGTGTAAGGACCTGTAGATGTGAAGGGATTATAAAAGATGTGTAATGAATATCCAGCTCTCTGCTGGGTTTTGATATACCTCTGCATTACTTTCATGATATCTATTCCAATAATTCTCCTTAGATCTTATTATTATTATTAGCGATAATAACTTTCCTTTGATGATGATTGTGGAGATTATCATCATTATTATTAAGGGCTCATCATTGTTTGTACATCTGTTGGTTTATTTACTTTAATAACTGTGTACAGTGCTCCTCCCTAGTTTGCTAGGACAAACAGTGTGGGGGGTTGGGTAGAATAAAATAGAATAGAATGAGAGAGAGAGAGAAAAATCTTTAATTAACTCTTGTTCATTCAACCAAAACTACATCATTTATTGTAAAAGTAATGGTTTAATTACAAATTCGTAATAATAATGATGATAATAATAATAGTAATGATAATAATGATAATAATAATCTCCACAATCATCATCAAAGGAAAATTATTGTTGCCAATAATAATAATAAGATCTAAGGAGAATTTTTGGAATAGACATCATGAAAGTAATGCAGAGGTATATTAAAACCCAGCAGAGAGATGGCTATTCATTACACATCTTTTATAATCCCTTCACATCTGACAGGTCCTTACACTCTCCATCTCTGTTTCTCTTTATAGCCTGATAAAGGCTGTCTTATTTTATCATTTTTGGCCTGTTCTGGTGAGAGAGAGAGAGGAAAAAATAAAAAAAATAAATATATATATATATATATATATATATATATATTTTAAAGGTGTTCCTACTTCACGGAAATATACCTATCACGGCCGGTCCTGGAACCGAACCCCAGCGATAAACGAGGGATCATTGTAGATAGATGTGTGTATATATATATATATATATATATATATATATATATATATATATATATATATATATATATATATATATATATATATATATATACTGTACACTGCTCCCTCATTTATCGAGGAGGTTCGGTTCCAGGACCCGTTGCGATAGGTGAAAAATCGTGAAGTAGGAGCACAATAATTATAGGAATTTTACATCTATTTTTACCTTTACTGTATAAACCCTCCCTGCACTGTTAACAAACCACACTTTGTTTTATTAACAACAGCACGCAAGCGTAAATTTTATATGAACGTGATAGTATGAAGATTGAAAAAAAAAAAAAAAAGCATTAAGAACGAACAGCAAACAAACTTTCGATATAATATCGTCAGGGAAACAGCGTGTAGAGAATATATATATTTCATTTAAGTTTCCCATGTACAGTACGATATACGTTTTCTTTGTAACAAATTGTATACATTTTCTTTTTCTCTCGGCTGACTTTGTTTACCGTAAGATTTCGTGCAGCATGGAGGGTAGATAGAATAATGTTTAGAACCAAGGAATATTAATAATACTATAATCTTGAAATTAGATGAACCTCAAATAGGGTGAGTAAATAAATATTTTATGAGTACGATATTATGCCTGAATAAGCATCAGATGATACGGAAGCGGCAAAACATTTTGGATACAGGTTCGTTCTCCCGCATCCTCCTCCTCTTCTACCGCTTAATGCGATCGAATATTATGAAGAGAATTTAAAAAAAAGCATTAAGAATAAACAGCAAACAAACTTTCGATATAATATTGTCAGGGAAATAGCGTGCGAGAGTGTATCAGCTGATACGGAAGCGCCAAAACGTTTATAGATAAGAGGTTCGTCCTCCTCCTCTTCTACTGCTTAATGCGATTGAATATTATGAAGGGAATTGAAATAAAACATTAAGAACAAACAGCAAACAAACTTGGGATATAATATCGTCAGGGAAATAGCGTGCAAGGGTGTATCAGCCGATACGGAAGCGCCAAAACATTTGCAGATAGAGGTTCGTTCTCCTGCTTCCTCCTCCTCTTCTACCGCTTAATGCAATCGAATATTATGAAGAGAATTGAAAAAAGCATCAAGAACAAAGAGCAAACAAACTTTCGATATAATATCATCAGGGATATAGTGTGCGAGGGTGTATCAGCTGATACAGAAGCGCCAAAACGTTTGTAGATAGAGGTTTGTTCTCCCGCATCCTCCTCCTCTTCTACCACTTAATGCAATCAAATATTATGCAGAGAATTGAAAAAAATAAAGAAAAAACAGCAAACAAACTTTCGATATAATATCGTCAGGGAAATAGCGTGTAGAGAATATATATATATATTTCATTTAAGTTTCCCATGTACAGTACGATATACGTTTCCTTTGTATCGAATTGCATATTTTCTTTTTCTCTTAGCTGACTTTGTTTATCTTAAGATTTCGTGCATCATGGTCGATATGTAAAGATAGAATAATGTTTAAAACCAAGGAATATTAATATTATAATTTTGAAAATTAGACAAACCCCAAATAGGTGAGTAAATAGATATTTTATGAGTAAGATATTGTGCCTGAATAGTGATAAGCATCAGCTGATATGGAAGCGGCAAAACGGTTTGGTTAGAGGTTTGTTCTCCCGCATCCTCCTTCTCTTCTACCACTTAATGCGATCAAATATTATGGAAAAAATTGAAAAAGAGCATTAAGAACAAACAGCAAATAAACTTTCGATATAATATCGTCAGGGAAATAGCGTGCGAGGGTGCATCAGCTGATACGGAGGTGGAAAACCATTTGCATCCTCGTGATAAAAAATAACATATACCCAGAAAATCTGCGATATAAAATAAAAAAACATGTATCCAGTAGTAGGTCGGCTCATGGTGCCAGCTACACTGAATATTCTTGGATATTCATTACACATCTTATATAATTCCATCACATCTGACACGTCATTACACTCTCCATATCTGTTTCTCTTTACTTTATGTATTCTTCATGCCCAGATTTGCATCCTCGTGATAAAAAATAACATATACCCAGAAAATCTGCGATATAAAATAAAAAAAAACATGTATCCCGGCTCATGGTGCCAGCTACACTGAATATTCTTGGATATTCATTACACATCTTATATAATTCCATCACATCTGACACGTCATTACACTCTCCATATCTGTTTCTCTTTACTTTATGTATTCTTCATGCCCAGGCCCAATAAAGGCTGTTTTGTTTTGTTATTTTTTGGCCGTCCTGGTGTCACAATCATTTAAAAAAAAATTATATATATATATATATATATATATATATATATATATATATATATATATATATATTCTCTCACCTAAAAACCGTGATGCACTGAATCGCGATGTAGCGAGGGATTACTGCATATATTTTTTCATGATTGTGATACCAGGACTGGGAAGAAAGCTGCCCTCATCAATAAAGGACTGGGCACAAAGAAAACATTAAGTAAAAAGAAAAGAAAAAGGTTAAAGACAATTCAGAGATGAGGTAATGTTACACAAAAGAAAAGGACAGACAATTCAAATTACTGAGGACCTAGAGATTTGGCCCTCAGATGACTATAGATCTCCTTTTTGAAGGAAGATAGTTTATAAGAATTAGGAAAGACAGAAAGAGAGAGTTTCAGTCTGGAGGGAGATGGGAAGAAGCAGTCACAACACCAACCAATACGCAAGCTACAAATCTCCACATAGTACCTGTGAGATGAGTGTTACGCACTCTCGGCAGTGAGGGAGGGATGCAACTCATCACTCATCAGGGTAGCGATGGAAGCAGTAGCAATAGAAAAGAGAAAGGAATGATACCTTACGGCAAAGAGAAAGATAATCCAGATTAGAAGTAGAAGAAGGGTCATTAATGAGTGTCTTAGATTCAACCCTGTCAAGGAAATAAGTATAAGAAAAAGCACTCCAGATGTGCAGGCAGTATTCTAAGAAGGGATGAATAAGAGCTTTATAGATTTTAAGAAACTGTGAAGAATTAAAAACAGAACCCCCAATTCTTTGGATGCACATTTAGAAATGTAGATTATGTGATTCCTCCGAGACAAGTTAGAAGTTATATGGATTCCTATTATGATGATACAATGAAAAAGGTAAATTTCATTAGTTTTGAAGACTATAGGACTATCAGGAGGATAAGATAAGAGATGGCCAGAGACTGTGTCTTGGAGGCATTAAATTTCACTAAATTTTGGGTGCCTCACTAAGATACCATCTGCGAGTCGGAGTTAAGAGTAGAAGAAAGAGTGATACGAGTAGCAGATAAAGGTTGTGGAGAAAAGGTAGAGGAAAAATGAAGGGTAGAATAGTCGGCAAAGGCATGAAGAAAAGAAAAAGATGGGGACTGAAGAAAATCATTGATGAAGAGAAGGAACAGAGTAGGTGTAATAACAGAGCCCTGTGGAACACAACTGGTAACAGTGAATGTGCTGGATATTGCATTGTCAACAACTGCAGATATAAAACTGGAAATCTGAGAACAGAGAAGAGGCAAAGCCAGAGCCAGGAAGCTTGGCTAACAGAGCCTTGTGCCAGACTCTCTCAAAAGCCTTAGAGATATCAAGGGCGATGACAAAGGATTCCCTATAGTACCACAAAGATGAAGACCATACATAAGTAAGATAGGACAGGAGGTCACCAGCGGATCTTGCTTTGCGGAAGCCGTATTTGTGATCGGAGATAAGTGAGTTAGCTTCAAGACATTTCAAGAAGTGAGCATTGAGCAGTTTCAAAAACTTTAGCGATAGAAGAGGTTGGGGCAATAGGTCAGTAGTCTGAAGGAATAGAGCAGTCACCATTTTTAGGAACAGGTTGCACTAGAGCATGCTTTCCAGATGAAGGATATATATACTGGTTGAGAGAATGAGGTGATAAAGACGGCAAAGCACAGGAACCAGTTCATCTGCAAACTCCTTAAGGAACCTTGCAGGGATGCCATCGGGACCAGATGCCTTGTTCGTCTTTAGTGAGCAAAGAACCTTATGAACTTTGCGTGAAGAAAGGATAAGGGAGGGGTAAAGATTGAGAAACAGGGGCACTAGAATAGTTTACGGAAGTTGGCAGAAAAATGACAGCCAAAGAGAGTGGCTGTGTCAGTCGGAGAGCAAGCTATAGAACCATCAGAGTGAATGAGAGGGGGAAAGCTTGAGTTACAGTAGTTTTTGGTTAAGGAAAAGAAAAATTTGTCAGCGGGAGAGGAGTTAAGGTCATTAACTTTCCTTCTAATAAATGAACTTTTAGGCTTTAAAATCTGAGCAATACAACGATTCCTAGCTACAATAAAAAGAGTGAGTTAAATCAGGAGAGGCTTGATACGATCGGTGTGCCCGATCCCTGGCCAGAATAGCCATGGAGCAGGCACGGTCAAACCAAGGATTATGGGAAGAAAATGTTTTCATGGAGGAGGGGAAGTATGCCTCCATTTCCGAGGTTATGATATCAGCAACTTTTAGGGCTACCTGATCAGGGTTGCGGGACCGAAAGCAGTAGTCATCCAATGGTATGTCAGAGGGGGAGTTACGCAAATTTTCATGTTTTGTATTCTCAAAGCACTAAAGGCAGCGCTGAGTAGGAGGAATTGATTGAGGGGGGAAGAACATGGATGAGATTGAGATCACAAAGTGGTCATATTTACAAAGAGGGGAAAGCACAGAATAAGAGAAGTTTGAAGGGTTAGAAGTAAGAAATGAGTCAAGTGTTACCTGCATGTTCTTGTCGACTGGGAACACGAGTAGGATGTTTGATAATATGCTCCAGATCGCGAGTAATAAAGAAAGCAAGGGCTTCACTTCCTCCCACATCAATGTGAGAAGAATTAAGCCTCTAACTGTGGTGTACATTGAAGTCTCCAATATAGAGTACTTGGGCATGTGCGTGATAAGATAGCAAGGACTTATGGCAAGAGGACAGTTATTTAGGCTACAGACAGTTATCTATTACACAAAACATAAAGAATATAGTACTAATGAATATTAATACAGTAATAATGCAATACAGCACAGTAACACATGGGCAGATAATGTGTAGGTTTTTGTTTGAATGTGTGAATGGTACTTTCCTCCTCCTTTCTGATGATGCAAGGAAAGAATATACCCTTTGTTGAAGTTGCCTTTCCTCACTGAACACATCACTTATGCTTCCACAAACTCAGCTCAGCGTTCCTTCCCTATGCAAAGCACGTCTGAAAGAGGTCATTCGAAATTGCTCTAAGCTCCACTGTCGCATTCTCAGGAACAGCATCAACAAGAATGTCTTTGAGACTTTGCAGGATCAGTTGCTTATTATAAACAGTGATCATGTGTGAATACTGTGGTACCTTGATAAGATACGTGTGTACAAGTATTACCTAGAAACCAAGGCTCAGTCATCAAAGAGGAAGCAACCAACATCATAAAGGCCCAAAAAGCATGTCAGGTGCGGAGCAAACTCAAAGTGGCACTCATTTTCTTAATTACTAAGGTGTGCATCAAAACTTCATGCAGAAGGAAAAACAGTTCCAAAGAAGGACTATCAAGAAGTAATCTGGCATCTTGCCGATGCAGGTCAGCATAAGAATACGCATATGTGGGCCTACTATAATGGCAACACCCTAGCTGCGTTATGAAAACACCAAAGTTCATTTGTTGCAGCTGAGCCAAGGTTTCAGGGCAAAGAAATGTATTTCGATCATTAGCCAAGTTCCTTATTACTCATACATGGCTCCTTACGACTTCTGGTTGTTTAAAAAAATGAAGATGCCTCACCCACTTTGAGTCAAAAGGACATCATGCAGAAAGTGACAGCAGACCTGCAAGCCATTCCAGGAGAATTCCAAGTGCGCTTTTAACAGTGGAAGGATTGCTGGACTACATGAATGAAGGCATAAAGGGCCGACTTCAAAGGGGATTACCAACAAAAATTTACAGAATACATGACTGATATTACCAGCCTAAGGTTGAATGATTTTTAAGAGCCATTGTGTGTATGTGCACACATTACTACCCACCAGTTTTAAACCGACAACAATGTAGGAAAACACAGCTGTTAGAGCTAGGGAATGAACACCCCCTACTTGCAGGTCTTTGTTCACTTAATCCCACTTCCCAAATATTGGTCATTATGCATTAAATTCAAATTCCTGCTCAATACACGCATACTACTGTTCGACAAAAATTCAGGTCTACAACATAAAAGACTATTTATTAATGTGGATGAGGCAATTCCAGCTATACCACCTAAGCTCTAAAGAAGTAGGAGACCTCGCAATTAACAGCTATGGGGAGGGAATAAATAACCTTATGCATAAAAAACAGCAAGCCAATAATCTAGTGGCCTTATAACATCTCTGGTTATGGAGATATAACTTCACCCTTGCTTTCCCCATCTTGAATTAGGTGAAAAATATGAATATTTTTCCTATGAGTTCTGGAAGCTACAAGAACTATATGTAGTAGTAATTCACCAAAATAACCCTGTGCTTCATAGTTAATTAAGAGACATTACTGGTGGGGGGAAAAAGAACTTCACCTTAATGAGCCCGTGCATCATAGGAGACATATTACTCATGGTGTGGGAGAAAGAGTGGCAACCTTGTACTTCCTAAGGGTTGTAGATGATTTATCTATCAGGAGAGGAGAGGCAAGGGTAGGAGTAACATTATGATCTGAATTTTTCTATTTCTTGACACGAAACCGATAAAATGAATAGAAGGGCAAGGTATGACAAGCCCTGTTCAAAAATTACTCGCTTCTTATCCTAAGGCTGAAACCAACTAACTAGTTTCATTGGTCTGGACTTTAAAATTGTGACCGACAACACTGTTCATTTGCTGCTTTATGCAGCATTACTGATCCCCATTTTAAAGGGGGTGGGCATAGAAAGGTTGCAGTTGGTACTAATGTAAAAATATACAGTACAAGAAAATGTCCAGTCCTAAACAAACCCTTATGAAAAAAAAAAAAAAATCAATTACCCAGTGTAAACTGCTAAACTATAAACGATCTATACTGTACATATTACAAACTAATGGCAAAATATACCGGGGATAAAAAGTACACAAAAGCATTCTAAATATACAGATGCTGATCCACATTAGCTTTACAGTAAAGGCTACGCCAAAATAAACATTGATTGATTATAAAACTATGATAAAAGATAAACTCAGAAATATTGGAATAGTCTTTCCAAAGCTTTCTGTACATATATTCCAAGTTCATTAAAGATAATTAAATTTCCATGCACTGATTAGATTTAGTTGTTCTCAGCAAGCAAACATACCTAACTTCAATGAAATCATTCTGCCCAAGAGGATCATGTTAACAAATGTAAGGCAGTCTGTAGCTTTAGAGCAGTAATATATATAATATATATATATATATATATATATATATATATATATATATATATATATATATATATATATATATATATATATATATATATATATATATATATATGAGCAAGATGGAATTATCATTTGCAAGATTAAGCAAATTTTCAACTTTGAATAACACTCCCTCAAAGGCATATTAAATTTTTTTCTTCATATATGGCATTAAAGAAATGGCATTTTCTCTGTCCAGAAAGCTTGGATAACTTGAATTAATACTGAACATTCAGATAATCATCCAAACACTTCTTGATATCTCATTTTTTTTTTTTTTTTTTTTTTTTTTTTGTACAATGGCAGAGCATCAAAACACAGCTTTTTGAGACAGTTGGTAAAAATCTTGGCATTTTATGCACCAATATATACCATAGAATCATGAATGGCGCTAATAATCATATTTAATAGTTTTTAAGACATGAAAGGTGTTTACAAACACAATACATAGGATACGTGGTGGCATAACATGTCAATCATGTAGGATTCAGAGAATATGGAGAGAGAGAGAGGAAAAAAAAAATTGGACTTTTGAAAATTAAAGAAGATATTTATCAACCCAATGGAATCATTTCAAGTCTTCATCTGTCTTACTGATGCGACTGCATATCGGATACATAATACTGAAACGTATATAATGCTAATCACTACAGTATTTCGTTTAGTACTAAAGGCGAATGTATAAAAAAAAAAAAATATATATATACTGAATATATATATATATATATATATATATATATATATATATATATATATATATATATATATATATATATCACATCAAGTACAAGTGACAAATTTCATCAATATCCTTAACTGGTTTATGATGACTGTGACCATTAGAAAAGTTCAGTAAAATATACTTTGGTGCAAACAAGCACTCTAGTCAAAGTGAGACTGTGAAAAGAGGATATGCTAATCCTTTTTGTAAAAATTTTGTTTTTAAAGAAACAAACTGTATTGTAAAGCATCTAGGTATTTTAGATAAATTCTAGGGATCGAAGTAGCTAAGTGGCAGAGTGTGAGAGTCAGGAAGCGACTACTGCAAGGTGTTAGGGAGGGCATGCAGCTTACTCCCTCCAGTTCCAACTTGTGTCCACCCCCATTCGAAATGGGACTATTTGTGAAACATGAAACGCTGAATTTTAAGAGTATTCTCTAATAGTAAGGAAGGTCTCTATTAACAGTGTGGTGTTTCTACACACTCTGTAGAAAAGTTCTGTTTTTACAGTTTCCCCATCTTTATTTAAGTCACTACTGTATGCTTCTTCAGTAAAAAGGAAGTGATTATCCAGCAGGATGGAAATGATGAGAAAGTTCTAAGGGGTGAAATGGAACTGGACGCTTCAAATAAATTGGCGTAGGAGCAAACATATCTTCTTTGGGTAAAAGTAATATCTTGTATATAATATTTATAGCTAACTCTATATGGCTACTAACACAGCAAGTGTTGGGACTCCATAAATGACTAAAGAATCATTAATACACTTTTAACACGATGGTAAATTCAAGGTCAACTGCATGAGGGAACCTTTCCCTGTCAAGGAAAATAAGTCAAACTTATAAACACAAATTTGGATTGGCATGATGGAGTGAAAGAATACGGCACCTCCTAAACTGCCTAGCATCTACACCTAACAAAAGAGGGTGAAGCACAGGTGAATAAATTTTGGCACTGTGAAATAATTCCTAAGTGTGCAGAAGAATATTAAATGTATATTAAAAATTATATTGCTAAATAGTCTAGCAAGAATACCATACAGAGCTGGAAATAACCAAGAGTAAACAAGTAACACATTGTTGTTTAACAAACCCTGTGACGTGACTGTGTGCTAAAATACGTTTTAAATATTTACTATGAAGATAATATATATACTTAACTCATGGAATTATTAATAACAAAATAAAGAACATAAATGATAAACTTCAAAGATAGATCTGCCCTCTCACCATCACCAAAAAGCAGTTAAGGATATGTGGCACCCAGGCACTGTTGGAACTACTAGGTTTAAATATGTCCATAAAAAACAAGATTTGACCAAACTGCCAAATTGTTAATTTCAAAAAGCTTTTTAAGTCCAGCCGATATGCAATAACAAAACACCAAAGTGAATACACACACACGCACACACTCACACCCGCCATGCACGACTCACGTTCGTGTGGCTGAGGTGTGGAGGAGGGAGAGGTGGGGGACGTCCACCCCCACGATCCACCCTCCATGGGTCCTGAAACATACCCGTTCACACTCAGATACTCTTCTAGTTGTGCATTTAAAAAAAATATATTTCCAATATTATATCCAGTGCTTAGGGTCTTCAACTTTCTGATACTGTATATTATGGGTAATAATTATGTAAACTAATTCATATCACGAAATAGTAACACTACAAAAGGCATCTTTTCATATGAAGAGCCCTCAAATGTATACAATATACATGTCTGCTTACAAATTAATGGAAGTTTTACAAGAATATATTTACCAATTAAAATATTACACTTTTAAGGCAAATTAGTTAGGACAATATTAATACATTTTGTGCGTTTCTTCAAGTATTCTCACTACCTAATAATATATAATCCACAATAGCTCCGACTCTTTGGTAACATCTGAAGGCTCTAATTTCTAGAAATTTCTATTTAAATGTTGGTTGTAAACAGAATTCTTTCAAATGACGTTGTAAACCCCTTCTAATGACAAGTTTTAATATTCCTACGTTTAGAAGTATGAAGAGATTTGGTATATTTCAAGAATATAAGAATGTAAAAATTTCTCAAGGTATATCTATTCTATCAGAAACACTGCAGTTATCCTAAGACGAGAGCTCCCCATAAATAATAATTTTCTATGCCAGCCTGTATAAATGTCTTTTAATTTTTTGGATAAATGGAGTTGGTAAGCAAGACATAAAGAGAGAAAGTGCTTGTATCTTGGATCCTAAAATGACAAATTACTGGTTAGAAGTGACGGTACCAAATTTACTCATCACTTTGTTCATTATCTTAAGGATACACATGTTCAAAAAACACACACACACACAAAGAGGGGTAAAACATAAAGTAATAAAAGTATGTCACACTCATCTCTCTAACTGTAATAAGGCATTGGTCTGTTCAGATTCAGAAATTACTCTATTTCGCTTCTAAAGAATGCAGTGGTGTACAAAAAGTCTACATAAAAATGAGTGGGCAGTGATGAGCTGGCAACCCCTTCTCTCCAGATTTTTTTCTTTGTCTTAAAATGGCAAACAGAGGGGGTGAAGATGTGAAGGGTATCAGAACATAAGCACACAATGGCTGCAATCCCTCTTGTTACATGGGTAGCCTAGTCAAAGCGCACATATTCAGAAGAAACCAATATATTTTAATCATCACTCTTAGTTTCTTTATGGATAAAGAGCTGCAAAAGTTTCTATTAACAACAACCTGTCTGGGTCACCCACTGGGTAAATGAGCGGGAATTTTCTGCCAGTTAAAAAAAAAAAAAAAAAAAAATATGTACGTATAACTTCCACAGCCAGCAGATATAAAATACTTGACATTTTCATCCTGTTTGTTCACTTATTCAAGCTGATTTATAATGAACAGAAGGATAAATAAACTGCAGGCAAAATCACAATGTTATCCATTCAAATCTCTTGGAATCTTCAACTCGTATTATGTAACTTCAAATATCATTACACTTTGCATGTCTAAGTGTCTCCAAAGTTTTTGTAAGATATATTATGAATAAAAACTCCTACTACTACTACTATGAAGAAATACTTAAAACTGGCTAAAGCGTATGATAATGGGAAGATATGGCTGATGGTCCAATGGGCAGAAGACCTTCTTTCATACAAAATCACAGAAAACTTCATAAATCTAGATTTCATGCATATATTACATAATTAAGAAAAATGTAGTCCCTAACTAAGCAAGTGGTTATATCTGAAAATTCTAACAATAGCACTAATGACTATTATGACCATACACTTATACATCACACGTCTTCACTGAATGTATTAATATTCAATAGGTGGCATCAATAAAAGAGCTAAATTATCACTCTATACACGATTGTTTGAGAATTCTAATACATATTGTTCTATAATTTATGTATGTACAGTGAAAAACATTTCAAATGATCAACTAGATTGATGGCATTTCAGAGAATACACAAGACATACCTTAAGCACTGGATTATGAAATACTATATTGTACATAATTTACGAACTATCTTCACTGTTAATGAAATTACTTTCGTATTACAAATTCTATAGCATTACACTTCAGACTTTAATAATATTTAAGAAATATTTCCATATATCTTTTCAATCAACTGCTAAATCTCTGCCACAACAACTATATAAAGATCATATAAATCAGACAAATATTCATTTTCAATAGAAGTATTATTCATGTAAAATATTTTTAACCTTAAGTTTAAAATTTACAGCTTTCATGAATGAATGAATATTCTTCCATAATAATAAACTTATGAATTAATTTACAGAAATATGAGTGAGAATTACAACTTAC
This sequence comes from Halocaridina rubra, assembly GCA_037179515.1. Classification (NCBI taxonomy): domain Eukaryota; kingdom Metazoa; phylum Arthropoda; class Malacostraca; order Decapoda; family Atyidae; genus Halocaridina; species Halocaridina rubra. Next base: position 91,509 of record JAXCGZ010007702.1, read on the forward strand.
CAAAACTGCCATACTGCTGTCCGCCCGGAGACCCATAATTAGGAGCACCCCACTGCTGCAAGGTTTGCCCTGCACCCCAACCTTGGTATCCTTGAGGGCCCTGGGGTGCACCATATCCTTGTGGGGGATAGCCTTGCTGTTGTGGTGGGGTACCCCAGCCTTGATATGGCCCTTGAACCATACCCTGTGTGCCCATATGACCTCCCATTTGGCTATTATGGGGTCCTATTGGAGGGCCTAATGGAGGACCCATATTACCAGGACCCATTCCCTGAAACGTAAATAAAAAAAATGAAATAAAATACTAAAGAAAATAAACCTTTCTAAAACTCCAAAACCAACTGGCTGGCTGCAACGCAACAGTAAAGGGGAAAGAGGCAGGAATTCTTTATATTTGGGATGGAATTACCAACCACCTTTCAGCTCCAACTGGCCTCATTTGTTAGCTCCTGTAAGCAGAGAATACAAGAAAAGGATTTTTCCTACCCCAACACCAGGGCCAATTCTATCAGGTATGAAACTAAATATACAAAAATTTCCCTTGCAAAAGTGAATAACCATCAAAATGCATAAACCTTCAAACAGGCAAAAGATTTTTTATTATAGCTCACTCGAAATCTCTAAATATTCTAAGTAACAAATCTACATACACAGATTAACTAAGAACTAAACAATTTTGATAGGAAATCCACATTAAACATTGCACTGATACAGGTTGAATAAATTCTCTTAAGCATAGCCCTATAACGTAATTATCGAATTCATTCTTACAAATTCTAAATACTTCCTACATCACTGCAATAAACTCACATTATTAAGACCAGGCATTCCTGGTGGACCAACGGGCATACCCCATTGATTGTCAGGTGGAGTGCCCCATTGCCCAGCGTCTTCTTGTGCTTTACTTGCATCTCGGGGCTCAGCCTTCTTGATCTCAACCTATGGATGGAATTAAAAAAAAGAAAAGAAAATAAAGGTTAATTATATTTACAACTAAAAATCCATATTTGGCTCATAAGACATCTATACCATATTCTATCTTGGACTGCTGTTAATTACTTTCTAATGCTTAAAACATACTCAAAGACATTATGTAAGTACAGCTCGCATTGGGGAATCTGGTTCGACTTCCTTTAAAACGTAAAAGTTTATATTTATGACAAAGAAGGATTAGTTTGTTACAAAGTAAACCTACAAATCCTAAACCATAAATCTATAACTTCTACAATATACAGTAGGGTTATTCCAATAGCAACCATTTGAATTTCCATAAGGAACTTGTACTGTATAAAATAATACCTAAAGGAAGCAACTCTCATGTTTATCCATAATTTAACAAATAATTAGATATTTATGCACTTACCCATCTACCCTATAAACATAAATCATTACAGAAAGAGGAATTCTAAAGTTAAAAGAAAATAATTAACTAGAACTAGTATAAAACATGACTAATGCCATTTGCATTTTTAACTTTAACAATTTGTTCATATTGTGTAAAAAGAGAAGCAATATATGTGCTACAGTAATAGATATTACGGTAATAACAGACTTTGAAGAATAAAATAAAAAAAAATTATGAATGGGACAATTTTATCCTAGCTTAAAATACAGTGAGGATTTACAAATTTTTTTTTATCACTGAAACACAAACATAATTCTTCTTAAGACATTCCCTTATTCTTAATAATAATAATAATAATAATAATAAAAAAAATAATAATAATTATAATAATATGGCTTTATGTTCTCCAAGCTTAAAGTAAGGATAAATGGAGTAATATTCATAGAGCAATTAATAATATTCTCCTTTAAATGGATAAATTCCTTTTGAGAAAAGTTCATTACAGACAGCCAGTTTTGTATCCCCTTTTCACTGCTGATATGACCAACATAGTCCCCTTTCTAATGGAGTTGGACACAAGATGAAGCTGGGGGGATTGAGGCTGAATGCCCTTCCTAATGCCCCATGGTGGAGTTGAACCTGTGTTTGGTGCTTCTGGACTCATGCGCTCTACCACCGATTAGCACAGGCCACCCTGAACTTGAAAGAAAGTAAATGACACAAGAGAAGGAAGCCCTATTTAACAAATGGCATACCTATTCCTAACTTTTGTTGTTAATCTTGGGATTATATGTCAGATTACCCCTTCAATAATCAGGGTAATCTACTCTCATTCATCTAGCCAAAACTGGTTTAAGAAATTTTTGATATAACAGTTAATAGCAATAGGAGAGAGCTAATTCAGACTCACACAGTCACTGGTATTCAGGTTAACATATAATACATTAGAAAAGCAATATTTTGCCGGAGAAATAAGAGTGAAATATAATATTCATTGATAATTCACAGTAAATAAGATACAACTCCCTCCAATTTCATTTCAGTATACAAATTTCTTATGAACAATAAAGCTATCATATTTTTCAACTAATAAACAATGAAAAGCCATAATCTTATGTTCAGATAATAAATAACAATAAAACCATCATCTTATATTTTTAGAGCATTCAAGCAATAATCTTATACTGCATTTTCAAAATAAATATGAGTAATAAAGCCATAATCTTATATTTTCAAATTAACAATGAGTAATAAAGTTGTAATCTTATATTTTCAAATAATAAACAACGAACAATAAAGCCATATTCCTACATTTTCATAGTTTACAATATAATATTAATATGGTATTGACACACTCAAGAAAAAAGTGAAACAACTAGGTAGGATGGGCATAAGTAAGATCGAATCCACTTCTTACAAGCTGCTGTACCGGTAAGTAGCATAAACGAAGCCAATTATGCCCACCTTCCCTTTAAAATACTTAAGACTAATACCTGCTTTCCATTTATGTTGACAAAGTGCTCGGCCACCGCTCTATCCACAGCCTCTTCCGTTTCGAAGGACAAAAATCCAAAGCCTAGTGTTGTAACAACCAAACAGAAAAATAGCTTAGCTTAGTATACACATGAATGGACAAACCTGTTGTGAACTAATAACAAGCTATTCAGTGGTTCAGAAACATTCACCACACTGCACTTGACATTCTGAAGGTGCTCCAATGAGTGTAAGAACAATAAAATACCAGACCTTTCTCCCTCCCAAGTCAAAATTAAAATGGCCCTAAGGATTCCCCTAACTCAAAATATTGATATTAGCTGAGAGGGAAAAATCGAAATCCTTTCAAATACCTTTATAAAAATTAATACTTATAAAATATTGTTCAGTTTGCTGGATGATGAATAAGCTGAGGCAAAACAAAATCCAATTAGAATAATGTCAATTTCTCTTCTTTATCTCGGTCATACAAAACGGGTTCTGAAACCTTTATGATGTTGAAGAATCAAAACCAGATTATCTTAATTAAATAAGTAAGAAATTCACTCATTAATTTCAAACTAATCAGAGGTTATATGTACAGGTGTATATTTGGATAATCTCAACTTGACGTTTATGTGTTATATTTGAATCATGAAAGTGTTTCAACCAGAAGACAAGCTTTTTCTAAGTTAAGTATGATGAGATCAAGAAAACTGCCCCACAGATTTCCAACACGGAGAATTGCTCAATTATAAGATTCAGTTTAGGTTAGTGTGTGTATTGGAGGGAATTTCAATTTCAAATATACAAGGTGACCATGGTACGTTAAATCTATTGTTTCCAGTGAGGGGGGACTTTAGTGGCAAAATCACCTTATGAAAAGGAATAATACTTTTAATGAAGCACTACATCATGATCAACAACCAACAGGACAATGTGAAATACCTGTACAGTATAAATACAATAAATTCAACATTTGTGTGAAAGAGATAGAGAGAATATTCAATTTCTACATCCTCAAGTACCCCCTACCAATTAATGGATTTCATTCATACGTTCTTTATAGAAAATGCGTATGTATCTGGGATTTTGTTATTATTATTACTATTATAATTACTGTGAGACAAAAAGCAAACATTAGCCTAAAGCACTTTCATTTTTTCTCTAATATTACCATCATTATTATTGTGATGCACTGAGCTGATGATAGCCTAGAGTGCTTTTCATTTCTCCCTCGAAGTAGTGAATTGTCCTATGATGAAACAACTGAAAAATACTAAATCTACTGCTCCAGATTTTGTCCATTAAATCCGAAGTAGGTTGAATTGAGGGTTAGGGGTATATATATTGGAATAAAATCAAATATCCAGGCCAGTTGTCCTGGAACCGAGTATGACCTTTAACCACTTCTTAAATGTCATGAAATATAAATACATAATAACCAAGATCGCATGACTCCTCCTAAGTGCCACTGCCCAAAGGCAGAATGGACTAAACAGTGCACAGTTAGCAGCAATGTTTGCAGACACAAGCTAATCATGCTATATTCTGCAAATTAGGCTATATGACCTTAATTAGTTAAATTGAACACAACCTTTTACACAGTGAGAAGAATGATACTGGTAGATGTATTTATTGCACGAGACAGTATCCTGCAAAATTTTGCAACTAGTTTTGTGGTTTTACCCAATTTAAGTTTATTGAAACCTTTTTTTTTTTACTGGTATACAAAGCATCAGATATTAATAATACTTCACTAAATCAAGTTGCATTGCATTTCATAATATGTAACCCCAAGCATGCAAAGATGATTCAACAGCTTTCTATATAATCTTTTACTAAAAAAAAAGTGTTACATAAAATAATTGGCCAATATTTAATGGCAATATTCCTAAGTGAGAGACTAACAGTCCTTGATACATAGCATACAAGTTAAGTACAATATTAGTAACTAACTTTAATAATAAAATCAAACCCTTGTTTCTCAAAACGCAGGAATATATACCATGGCCAAGTAAGATGCTAATAGAGTAGTCTGAGAGTTTAACAATAAAATGTTGAATCTACGACAACAGAGAAGAAATAGTTATAAACTAGACTTGCTCGTTTATTAATAAATTAAAGTCAGAATGAAAGCATAATGTCAGTAGCATGGTATTGCAATCACAAGAGTCATTATACTACAACATAACCTTAACGTCAAAATGAAGGCTTACAGAATATATACGCTACAATCTTCTTTAAAATTTTTGTCTCCTAAACTGTCTTTATGAGCCACATTAAAGTTACAAACTTATGTGTACAGTGTCTTAAACTCCTAAAAATTTCTTAAAAGGAATTAATACAGCATCATGCAATGGGAAGTAGAAGAAATATTCTTTTAATGTGTTGGGTAGATATAATTTACATAAAATTATTATAACAGGAAAAATTACTTTAGTTGTTCCCATACGGTTTCCTAACAAAACCAAATAATCATCCCACTTGACTCTGAAAACAATTCCTATCATAAGTGCAAGACAGATTTTGGTTAAAATTATTTCTAAATAAAAATGTTGACATTAAATTTATCTTATGGACCCAAATACATAAAAAACTATATATATACAGTATATCCTGATATGATCCTAATTTATCAAATAAATATATTTATCATGGTCAGTATAACTGTACAGAATTCATAAAAAGACCTTTATGAGGGTTACTGAAGACTAGACATCATGCAAATGCTTCAGGGGCCCTAGCCTCAAGTATCAACCATGTCAGGAACGTATGTACACAAGCTATCTCTAAGTTTCTGACATGCAATCCAGATACTGTAAATTCCACATATATATATCTAATTTATCTTATCAATAAAAAATGAACATACTGCATAAACTAAGAAAGTCTGTGGATATACTGGTGACCGGAACGACTGCGAACACCTTTCCACTAGTTCTCCACCAGCCTAATTCGTTTCAGGATTCAGTGCATTAAAACAATATATTTTAGATAAAATAAATCTTTAAGGACAAACATAATTATGATTAGCTCACCTCTGGATTTCTTTTTCTCTTGGTCAAACATTATGACCACTTCCATAACACCCCCAAAACGGGAAAAGAAGTTCCTTAAATCGGTCTCCGTAAGGTTGGAAGGTAGGCCTCCCAAAAATACTTTCGGCCAATTCCCATTCTTTTTCTGCTTTTGCATGCTTCGGGGATTGCATGCCTTGGGGTCAATCTGAAAGATATTAGGAAATAAAAGACAAGCCAAAGCAAATAAATTATCATTATGTAGCTTAACAAGTCAAATGCATATACCACAGCCACAATTCGCGACACTGTGGTGCTGTGGTAGTGAATGTGGCCGGTAATATAGCGGCCCCAGGTTTGAACCTATCCAAAGGTTGCATAAGCTTTCAGTGTCTTATGTCTTTACAGATTTAATTGGGGAATTAATAAGGGGGTCAGTGCTTTCCTATAAATCTATCTATTTATTTAGCTATATCCAGGATATCACTAGGTCCATGCGATTAGTGAGGGAGCTTGGGTCCCGGCTATATGGTATGTATATAGTCAGGCTCTGGTGTTATCACTGTCCTCTACTCTGCCATTCATTAGATATCTTTAAATCTAATGCTTACTATAAATATCTTCCATAGTGTAGTCTAGATGCATAGACTATCCAGATCAAATGCTTGAACTAACTTGACATGGGTTTCTTTGCAGTTTTGTGTTGCTCGTAATCCCTATTACAGGGGGTGAACAGTCAGGATGATGCTGGGAAACTGAGGCTGACTGCCTTTCCTAACGCCAACGCTACACATATACAGGTTTGTCACTTTTTGAATCGAGCGCCCTAAAAACTGCTACTGCAGTCCCCAAGAAAGTGGACAAGGGTAAACAATAAATAACATAAGTAGTAATAACTAGGCTCAAGTTTTCCTGACCTCTCAGTAAGCTACTTAGCAGCAAATAAAATTTCCCGAGACAAGCAGGATATACGATGGCAAAAGTCTATTTTTCCCACCAACAAGGATATACCATTTAGTGGATTCCTACATGAGGAATAAGAGTGAAGTTCTTTCTCCCATTCTGTTAGTACAGTGTTCTCTATTTCTTCCTGTAGCCTATTGTGAACTATATGCAAAATGAGGGATCCATTTTTTCCCCACCTCAAGGGCTATAAAGTTTATAAGCAGAATAATGTGTTTCACAAGTCCAATATTCCATTACAAGAAATTTGCAGCAATATGGCTTGCAAACATTTAATACCTTCGACTATTTGGATCAAGTACAAGATAAACACCGACTTTGATAATAAAAACAATAAAACATATAGAATTCACTGTAGCACTCCCTAAACTTGGTTAAATCAAGAGTAATGCATATTCATCCAGAAAGACATTCAAATTATGATGATATTATCAAGGTTGAAGATGCATTAACATTTACATATACTAAGCAGTGATAGCAAAGTAACAAAATATACCATGAGGAATGTATCTACACAACTTGAAACACACACGTACCGTTCTTCCATCTAATTCATGAGGTCCACTTTTTAATACCACGTCCACTTTGTTAGGGTCAGCGAAGGTAACAAAACCAAACCCTCTTGACCTTCCCGTCTCACTGTTCTTCATCACCACACAGTCAATGACCTCTCCATACTGACCAAAATATCGCTGAAGGCTCTCTTGCGTAGTTTCCCATGACAGACCACCAACAAACATCTTCCTGCGTATTAACAAGGAATTATGTTACTATAGGAGTTCAAAATGCATACAGCCATGTTTACTAATAGTTTTTAACAGATAATACTTATACTGTATTTTATACCTTTAAACAATCAAACCTAGCAGAATAAAAGTGCTATTATAATATAAGAAATAGATGACTGCAACTGCATTAAGAAAAACATAACATGCAAATATCATCATATGACTGTGATTGGCTTTACGTCATGGACTGACTTTTCTATTAGGGGCTAGGACGGAACTTTCTTGCAAAGGACTTTGGTTTTGGCACGTGAAACCATTACTGAGTGAATTCCCTTTCTAACCTCAAGACTGTGGAAAGCCTCGAACCCGTGACCTGACATATAAGTAGCCAGCGTAGCAACTCGGCCACATCATATGACTCATGATGACAATAACACGTATGTATTTGGTTTGTACATATGGGGCTAGCTCAGCGAGAACAGAAATCTTGCGTAGGGCAAAAGAGCTAATGTTAGCCTGATCCTGATTTTCAGTATGAATACGGTCCACGAAAGCACTGTCTATCGATCCGTTTGACCCGTTAAATTTTAAGCAAGAGGTGTCAGAAAAGTTACCACAGGGGTAACTGGCTTGTGACAGCCAAGTGTACATAGTGATGTCACTTTTTGATCCATCTATGTCAGCTCTTCCTGCGTGTTATAAGAGTCGACTGAATGGGGCAGCGCGAGGGGATTGGGAATCCCCTCCTCTGTATTTTCTCTTCCTAAAGTCAAGAGTATTTTGCCTTGACTCAAGTCACTCCCCTTATAAGGGGAATAATGGCTCATGTATATAAAGAAACATGTGGGGACTGGCGTAATGGAGGAAGAATGATCAATTGGGAGGTGACAACCCTATGTTCAAGCCCCGAAAGGAGCGACAGGAAGGGCATCCAGTCTTAATTTCCTAGTTTCACTATATCCGTGTCCACCCTAAATGGGGACTAATTGAAAAGTTTGTACATACACTATTTACTTTACAAAATGGGAATTAATTTCAGAGTACAGTACTACCATTATATGCAACAGGGAACAGCTGGAGCAACATGGTTAGAGCATTCAGTGCATGCAGTTACAAACCCATAGTGAGTGTTAGAAAGGACATCCAGCTTTAATTCCCCAGCTCCAATCTGTTTGCAATCACCCCCATTCAAATGGGGATTAACAGTAATATATAAAGAGAGCAAACAAACAAACCATTATAAACACAAACAACAGCAATTTCCCTCCACTTCTAAATATATACTAGCCTTTTATTTAAAAGCAGAGTATGTTCAAGACCCTTATATAAGGGTTTATGTATTTTGCATAACATATTCCCAATCTCCCGCTCTTCTAATCATGAGCAGATAACTATACAGTGCTCAAGCTAGACCCTATACAATCTGAAGTCAATGTAAAAACAATACAGTAATTGCTACAATGTATATTTTTGGGAAAAAAAAAATTCCTACACTATCTTTTTTTATTAAATTTTCTGACTAAGTATGCTCAAAACTGCACTATCCAAGCACCATGTAAAATGAGTGCTCATATATTTCTTTTTTTTTTTCCTTAAGAGCTAAAATGGCAATTAATAGTGTACCCCTAATATTTGACCATCCCATTTATCTGTAGGTCACTGACCCTGGCATCACTGCTGCTTCTATGTCAAGAATATCAAGAGCCACATAAGTATCTGTAACCCAAGTGTCACTGCAACCCCCTGTAACAAGAAGTAGCTGTATGAAGCGTGGCAACAATAATTCAATATTTCTTATTACAGTATTCAATTAAGTCATAAACTTCATGAACCAGTCTGCAATTGCGGACCAGTTAATTCTCTGTCTTTTATCGTTACCATATAAACTGGGTAACTAATTGGGGGGTCAGTGATATCCTACAGATCTACCTGAATATTCACCCATTGCTTGGAGATCACTGGAACCATGTGATTGGAGAGGGGGCTTGGGTTGGTTATATGATAGGTATATAGCCAGGCATTATTGCTATCACTATCCCATGCCTCTGTTATCTATTAGATAATATTAACCTTTAACCTTGACATGTTTTATTCTAACCTACTAAATAATGAATTTCATAAGTAATCCCTTGCTATATCGCGATTCACCAATTGCACATTCAGTGCATCGCGGTTTTTTTGGTGAGCAAAACAATGAATAAATAAATTAAAAAATAATAATAATTGTTTAAATGATTGTGACACCAGGAAGGGCCTGAAAATAATAAAATAAAATAGCCTATATCAGGCCTGGGCACGAAGAATACATAAACTAAAGAGAAACAGAGATGGAGAGTGTAATGATCTGTCAGATGTGACGAGATTATAATAGATGTGTAATGAATATCCAAAAATATTCAGTGTAGCTGGTACCATGAGCCAACTTTTTATATTCTTTTTCTATGCCTACATAAAAGATCACACATCTTTTATTATCCCTTCACATCTGACAAGTCATTACACTCTCCATCTCTGTTTCTCTTTACTTTATGTATTCTTTGTGCCCAGGCCCGATGAGGGCTAGTTTTAATTTTTTTTGGCCTGTCCTGGTGGAAAAAAAAAAAAAAAATATATATATATATATATATATATATATATATATATATATATATATATATATATATATATATATATATATATATATATATATATATATATATATATAATCTATCTTCAGAAATAATTTTTGTGTAAATTTTATACAGATAATCAATTTGCAATGAATGTAATATAGTTCCACTTTACATTAATTTATTCTAGTTAAAAAAAAGTATGAGGGCAGTAGAGCTTGTGTTAGGGTAGGGAATTAAGTGAGTGAGTGGTTTCCAGTGAGTGTGGGACTGAGACAGGGATGTGTGATGTCACCATGGCTGTTCAATTTTAATATTGATAGAGTCGTAAAAGAGGTGAATGAGCGAGTGCGTGGTCGAGGTTTGAGAATGGTACATGGGGATGATAACGAGTGGGAGCTGAATCAGTTACTGTTTGCAGATGATACTGTGGTGGTGGCAGATTCAGAGGAGAAGCTGTGTCAGTTAGTGTCAGAATTTGGAATGGTGTGTGAGTAATAATAATAATAATAATAAACCTTTATTTCCATTTCAATACAATGGGTATTCGTCAGCCAGGGCAAGCCCCAACCCCCCACTGTGGTGTCCAAACACAGCAGTTCCTGCCAGTAAACAGCTTAAACTCTCGGTCTTGGACGGGAACCGATCTTTCGACCTCGTGAATGCGAAGCCAGCGCGTTACCACTGTACTAGCCAGCAGGCTAGTACAGAGAAGGAAGTTGCGAGTGAATGTGGGAAAGAGTAAGGTTACGAGGTGTACAAGAAATGAGGATGGTGCTGGATTGAATGCTATGTTGAATGGAGAGACACTTGAGGAAGTTTATCAGTTTAAGTATTTAGGCTCAGTTATAGCTGCAAACGGTGGAGTGGAAGCAGATGTGTGTCACAGAGTGAATGAAGGATGTAAAGTGTTGGGTGTATTGAAAGGAGTGATGAAGAATAGAGGGTTGGAAATGAATGTTAAGAAAGTTTTGTATGAGAAAGTGGTTGTGCCAACTGTGATGCATGGATCAGAGTTATGGGGTATGAAAGTAAGTAAGAGAAGGAAACTAAATGTGTTTGAGTTGAAATACCTGAGGAGGAGGATTGGTGTATCTCAGTTGGATAGGGTTAGGAAGGAATTAGTGAGAGCAAGAATGGGTGTGAGGAGAGAAATTGCAGCCAGAGTAGATATGAATCTTCTGAGATGGTTTGGCCATGTGGAAAGGATGGATGATGAAAGACTGCTGAAAAAGGTGATGAATGCGAGAGCTGATGGGAGAAATGCTAGAGGGAGGCCTAGGTTCGAGTGGATGGATGGGGTAAGGAGAGCCCTGAATGACAGGAGGATGGATGTGAGGGAAGCAAGTGAGCGTACTAGGAATAGGAATGAGAGGCAAGCGATTGTGATGCAGCTCTGATGGGCCATCTGCTGTTACCACAGGGCGCATCTTACAGAGGTAGCCCTGTGGTAGGGGCAGTAGGGGAGTTGGCAGTTGTGAAGCAAAACAGGTTGTGGAAGAGCTGGGAGGATGGGCTGTGGCACTCCAGCAGTGCCATCTAAACGGTCGCTAGCTCCCTCATCATTGCCCATAGAGCAAAGTAATCCCCTTATTGTTTTCTTTATGTTGGCTACCCCCCAATTAAAGGGGGAAACAGGCAAGGTAGATAGATAGAATAAAAAAAGTATTAATCTATTTATCTATAGCCTGTCTATCTATGTCTTTCTGTCTATCAACTTATATAACAACTGTCTATTTTGCAAAGTATGTCTTTATCTCTGAATAAATTAACTAACTTTAATTAATAATGAATTACTGATTATTCTGCTTTATAAGTACAGAAGCTTCTGTGACATAAATATGATAAATATTTAAGAAAATACTATAATGTGAAGCAACTCTTATTTTACTATAATAATAATAATAATAAATAATAAGGTAAATGTTTACGTTTACACACTCCACTTAGGAAAGAATGTTGAAATTTATAAGGTTAAATTCAGTAATAGTAGTAGTAAATATTAAACTTTACATCCAACATTAGAAAATGTAATTATATTTACAATATTATTAGGTTAATCATAGGTTAGATTAGGTAAGTTAGTTCAACTATAGTTAAAAATGGGAGTTGGATCTATATTTTTTAGTTGTTTTATATCGTATTCAGTGTTTCGTCCTTTAATTTTACTCTTTGGGATGTGAAAATAAAGATTTACCATTAATAATAATGCATTATTATTATTATTATTGTTGTTGTTGTAATGTCCATTGTTTAAAACTTATTATCATTATTATTATTGCTTTAAATGGACTTCGTATGAGAGTACCCACATACACAAATAGCAACAATGATGATAATTACAATTCTATCAATAATTTGTTGATATTGTTACCACTAATATTTTAACCTAAAACAAAATAGTATACATATATTACTAAGCAGTAGAAGAGGAGGAGGATGCGGGAGAATGAACCTCTATCTGGAAACGTTTTGGCGCTTCCGTATCAGTTGATGCACCCTCGCACATTATTTCTCTGACGACTCTATATTGAAAGTTTGTTTGCTGTTTGTTCTTAATGCTTTTTTTCTCTTCATAATATTCGATCGCATTAAGCGGTAGAAGAGGAGGAGGATGCGGGAGAACAAGCCTCTATCTGCAAATGTTTAGGCGCTTCTGTATCAGGTGATACACCCTCACACGCTATTTCCTTAACGACATTATATTGCAAGTTTGTTTGCTGTTTGTGTTTAATGCTTTTTTTTTCAACTTTCTTCATAATATTCGCTTAATGCTTTTTACAATTTTCTTCATAATACTCGATCGCATTAAACAAGCGGTAGAAGAGGAGGAGGATGAGAGAGAACGAACCTCTAACCAAAATGTTTTGCTACTTCCGTATCAGCTGATGCTTATCACTATTCAGGCACAATATCTTACTCATAAAATATTTATTTACTCACCCTATTTGGGGTTTATCTAATTTTCAAGATTATAGATTATTATTAATATTCCTTGGTTCTAAACATTATTCTATCGACCATGCTGCACAAAATCTTAACGTAAATAAAGTCAGCCGAGAGAAATAGAAAACGTATACAATTTGTTTAAAGAAAACGTATATCATACTGTATATGGGAAACTTAAATTAAATATTATAATCTCTACAGGCTATTTCCCCGCAATATTATATCGACAGTTTGTTCTTAATGCTTTTTTCAATCTTCATAATATCACGTTCATATAAATTTACTCTTGCGCGCTGTTAATAATAAAGTAAAGGGTGGTTAACTGTGCAAAGAGGGTTTATACAGTAAGGGTAAAAATAAATGTAAAATACCAATAATAAATATGGTGCTCCTACTTCGTGATTTTTCACCTATTGCAGCGGGGCCCAGAACCGAACCCCCGCGATAAATGAGGGAGCACTGTATTATAAAAGTATTACAAACGAAGACTAGGTTACAAACTTCAATCAGAAGGTTTCCACACATTGCAAGCTGTTATGAGAAGTGACAGAGATGCCATAAACCACCAAATATTAACAGGAGCTTGAATAGCGCCATATTTAATTTAAAACAAGCCCACAGAATTTGAAAACCAAATATTGACAAAAACCGTAACTTCACTGTACACTCGACGTGCAACGAGATCCACACCGGAGGGGTCAGAGATCTTAGAAACACAACTTTCCAATAAGACTCTGTACTCATATAATTAATATCTTATTTCCATAAATCTTTCAGATTATCAGCAGAGCTTTCCACTATTAATTCTTTCTAATGGGGGTGAACAGAGACAGCTTGGAGTTGGATAAGTAAGGCTGGATGCCCTTCCTAACCCTCCCTTGCTGTGGGCTCGAGCTTGAGGTTTTTACATGCTCATTAATAATTTTTTAAGTATCTGCTTGACAAATTTAGTATCCAAGTGAGAAACTATGTATATATCAAAAGCAGATCTCCCAAGACAGTTTGGATCCTGTAAAGAACTGGGTGCTCTAGGTCATTCATATCCAAAAGGAAAGGCACCTAACGTAACCTAACAATTTAAGGGATTATCTAACTTTCCATGGGGTACTGGGGGTTGCTCATCCTAAAAAGAGACCTTCTCTAAGCTTTTTCTCTACTTAGTTTAAGAAAAAACTGCATTAAGCCTTGAAGGCCGGGCAATATACAGAAAACATCCTGTGCACTTTATATAACACTTGAGGGGGAGAAAAGATGCCACACAGCACTTGGAAACATTGGTATGCTACAAAGTGTTCTAGCGTTCATTTTGTTTTGAAACAAGCCCGCATTATTTAAACAAAATTTTGACTTCAACTGGTCCAGTACACATGCTAGCAAGATGATGTGATCCGCCCTTCAGCGGTTAATACATTTTGCACAAACACAACGTAGAACTGTCTTTGGCATAGGTTCACCCTCCAGAGCTGAAAATCAGTAGAGCAGCAGCAAAAAAAGACAATGACTTTCATTTACCAATAATGTACAATAGATTGCAAAACATAATGTACAGTGTTGCCTCACTTATCGCGGTAGTTCGGTTCCGGGACCCGGCCCGAACCAGGAAATCCGAGAAGTAGGATCCGCCTATATGTACATAGATATTTTAATATATTTTTACGTTTACACTGTATATACCCTCCCTGCACTGTTAAAAAAACACCCTTTACATTATAAATAACAACAAGCAACGTAAATTTTTATGAAAGTGATAGATAAAATTACAGTGAATGAGGTGATAATGACGTGACATACATACTCATTTACAATTATTTTTTCGTTTACGTACTGTATAAACCCTCCCTGCACTGTTAAAAAAAACACCCTTAACATTATAGATAACAGCAAGCAACGTAAATTTTTATGAAAGTGATAGGAAAACTTACCGTGAATGTGATGATGACGTGATATACATACTCATTTACAATTATTTTTTTGTTTACGTACTGCATAAACCCTCCCTACACTGTTAAAAAAACACCCTTTACATTATAAATAACAGCAAGCAACGTAAATTTTTATGAAAGTGATAGATAAAATTACGGTGAATGAGGTGATAATGACGTGACATACATACTCATTTACAATTATTTTTTCGTTTACGTACTGTATAAACCCTCCCTGCACTGTTAAAAAAACACCCTTTACATTGTAAATAACAGCAAGCAACGTAAATTTTTATGAAAGTGATAGATAAAATTACGGTGAATGAGGTGATAATGACGTGACATACATACTCATTTACAATTATTTTTTCGTTTACGTACTGTATAAACCCTCCCTGCACTGTTAAAAAAACACCCTTTACATTATAAATAACAGCAAGCAACATAAATTTTTATGAAAGTGATAGATAAAATTACGGTGAATGAGGTGATAATGACGTGACATACATACTCATTTACAATTATTTTTTCGTTTACGTACTGTATAAACCCTCCCTGCACTGCAAAAAAAAAACACCCTTTACATTATAAATAACAGCAAGCAACGTAAATTATTATGAAAGTGATAGATAAAATTACGATGAATGAGGTGATGATGACGTGACACACATACTCATTCATAATTATTTTTTCGTTTACGAACTGTATAAACCCTCCCTGCACTGTTAAAAAAACACCCTTTACATTATAAATACCAGCACGCAACGTAAATTTCAATAAAAAAAATGAAAATACTGAAATTTTTTCTTCTTCAATATTTTAATATTTTTGCGTATACCCATAAAATAATAATAATAATAATAAAAATAAAAATAAAAAAAAACGCGAGTGAGAACGCGAACTAAGAAGCGCAAATAACCGGGGTAACACTGTACTCCCAAAAAGTACACTGTACTAGGGTAAAATATCTTAAACAAACAAGTGTGTAAGCATATAGATTTTCAATAACATGGTCATATTAGGTAATATGAATACGGTAGTTATATCTTCAAACTCAAAGCTGTCAAATTTTTCAACCCTTCTGAGTGGGGTAAATTAATTTTTTATAATTCTTAATTCACTAATCACCAAGCTACAGTATTCAGGAAACTTCAACACTCAATTTCAAAATAGTTGTTTTGTATCGAGTCCCCAGGAATGAAGCTGGAGTTTGTAATCAAAAGGAGTATACTTTATAATTATTCTTAAAGTGCATTATTAACCAAAAAACATTGGCAACACAGTCACCCTAAAAAGAGAGGGGACCACAGTAACGTAGCGGTAGAATGCTTTACTTGGCAGGTGATAGACCCACAGCTGAGCCCACTGACGCTTCAACAGAATGGGCATCCAGCTAAAATTCCCCAGTTCTAAACCACTGGTGCTCACCCCCAAAATGGGGAATAACACCGACACAAAATATATATTAAAAAAAAATAAAGGTAACCTTAGCAAAGTAAATTCTATATACTTTAGACAGGCATAAACATTTAATCTACAGTTTGCTATGAAGGAGAAATATTGATAAAAATTCGTAGGCTAGACAGAGATTTATTGAAAACATATAATGGTGTTCAATATCAACAACTAGGCAGTTGCTTAACACTTACGTAAGAGAGCTTACATTACGGTAACCATTAGATATTTAATATGGCTGCAATTATTTTAAATTACACAAACCTATCCAGATTAATATTTAAGTATGACTGTAATCTGCATCCTCAACAACTTTCTAAGGATCTTGTCTAGCAGGATGGTAAATCTTTGGAAAGACAGTACAGCAGAACCTCCACCTATGAAGAAATCGACCTATAAGCAATTTTCGAACAAATTTTGCATCAACCCATGAACAATCCTCAAGGTATGAAAACGCATATACAGGCACATTTGTCAGGGCGACAGTGTGTTTGCTCTCAGTTCTGCATTAGTGCCTGCACTGTGAAGTTCATTCGTTATACATTTCCAGATAATTTTTTTTTTTTGCTTTTTTCTCGCACCTGCTAACTCAGTGAACAGTGGTCGACGATTGTGAGGGGAGTTGCCATGTGATGAAGCGGTGGGGGTAAATCAACTGCAGCTGTCGGGCCTAATTGTGGAATATCCTTGTTCGCCTACCTTGTGGGTGGAAGCAGGGTGGAAGGGGCTGAGAGGAGAGGTTGAGTTGTGTGGATCGCGGTGAATGTGCGTTTCTTGGCTCGGCCTCCCCCCCTTACAAGGGGGAATGAGGCATGTGTTTATGTATGTACATTAAGGTAGCCCTCATTATGGCTCCTAAGAAAGTGAAAAGTGTTTACGATGGTGGCGCTTAAAAAGCCTACACGTATTACAGTGGAATAAAAAAATAATAATAGCTAAACACGAGATCATGCTACTGATCTCGCCACGCAATATAACACGGCGAAATCAACTATATGTACTATTTTAAAGAATAAAGAGGTCTTAAACTCGGGTGACGTGGCTAAGGGAGTGATTATTTTAACCGAGCATAGGTCTCAGATCATAGAAGAGGTAGAATATTGTTAGTTTGGATGAATGAAAAAGAGCTTGATGGAGATAGTGTTAGTGAGGCTATAATATGCACAAAGGCTCTATAGTTACACTATGATTTAGTGAATACTCTGAGTGCTAGTGGCACTAAAATTGATGAATTTAAAGCAAGTAGAGGTTAGTCTGAACAAACTGGAATTCATAGTTGTTAGGCACGGAGAGGAGGCTAGTTCAGATCAAAAGGCAGCAGATGCTTATGTGCTAGAATTTGCTAAATTTATCTAAAGTGATGGTTACGTCTCACAGAAAGTTTTTAACTGTGATGAAACAGGACTGTTTTGGAAAAACTGCCTAGATGGACCTACATAACCCAAGAGGAGAAGTCACTGCCTAGCCACAAACCAATGAAGAGTAGGTTTACACTTTTACTGCGCCAATGCAATTGGGGATTGCAAGATTAAGCCTCTTTCAGTCTACTACTCTGAATATACACGCATTTTTAAGCGCAATAATGTGTTGAAAGCTAGACTTCCGGTAATGTGGAGGTCAAATAACAAGGCTTGGGTAACTTATTTTATTCATAGAATAGTTGCCTGATGTTTCTGCACTAGCTGTCAAGAAATATCTTGAGGAAAAAGTAATGGACAATGCTCCTGCCCATCCTCCTGGATTGGAAGAAGACCTTGTTATTGAATACGACTTCATAAAAGTCAAATTTCTGCCTCCAAGCACAACTCCTCTCCTCCAGCCCATGGACCAGCAAGTCATTTCCAATCTTAAGAAACTGTACACGAAGGGACTTTTTAGCCAGGTGTTTCCAGGTCACCAATAACATAAATTTGACCGTGTGTGAATTCTGGAAAGACCACTTCAATATCTTCCACTGCATAGGCCTCACTGACAAGGCAAGAAAGGAAGTCTGCAAGAAACTTTGGCCAGGTTGTGTGGCTGATAGAGAATTTGAGGGTCTCAAGGAGGAGACAGCTGTTAATAGAGAGAGCAAGATTGTGGCCATGGACAAAAGTTTGGGCTTGGAGGTCAACGAGGAGGATGTGAAGGACCACAAACAAGAACTCACCACCGAATGAACTTATCGAGTTGCGACTATGTTTCGTGGTTACAATGCATCTGCTATAATTTATTTATTTTTTTTTTTTTTTTTTATCATTTTTGGCATGTAATATGTCTCCTAAGCATAAAGCACTCATCAGATGGCATTGCTTTGAAGAAAAGGAAAGCCATCACCATGGAAGTGAAATTAGAGATAGTGAAACACTTCCAAAACAATGCGTCTTGAGGAACGGAACTGCGACCCAAGTTGAGGACCCCCGTGTTTGTCTGAAGCTTTCCAAACTTAAGGGTTAAACCCCCCCCCCCCAATACCTTCAAAAAATCGAATTTTCAAAACACCAAGATTCCAATTCTATAACCATTCGAGATCACAAAGATGGCGGTAGCAATGTTGTTTGACGCATAGCACTTGTTTAAAGGGACAGTGACGTATCCCTTTAAAGAGGGGGCATGCCGGAATAGACCATGTGTCGTGGTGTAATTCCAGTGTGGTGACTGTAAAGTGGATCATAAAATGTGTACATCGAGTGGTGGGATGGACACTAGGCATAATGTTTACAGCAGCTTTGTAAAAAGCACCCTGAGCAGTGGAGGATATGCTGGGGCTAAAGATTTGTTTATAGGCTTGACATGCACCCTCTGTCTGATACCAGTTATTACAAAATAGCAAAAGAAATGGAGGAGGAAGGAATTGAAAAGTTTGAATGAATGATGGAAAAAACACGAGTGCACTTACATGAAATATTGAAAAAAGGGGGTGGAAATGACCAGGATGTGAAAAATATAAAAGACTCATGCGATGGATCGCGGTCCAAACGTGGATTTAGTGCTATGTATGGATTTGTGTCTGTCACTGAAGCTACCACTGGCCTTTGCATGGACTTTGAGGTGCTTAGTAAGTGGTGTAAGACTTGTGATGGTACTGACGTCGTGCACCCAGTTCCTGAGCATGTGGGTACTAAGAACTTTAAAGGCAGCTCTCTAGCCATGGAAACGGAGGGCTGGATAGTCTTGTGGCGACGATCAGTGCAGAAATGTAAATTTCGTTATGTACAAGTTGTGTCAGATAGGGATTCCAAGGGTTATTAAGCTAACCGGGAACTGGACCCTTATGATGGACTAAACATTGAAAAAATTGAATGTGTGAACCATGTGTCGAAGCATCTGGGATCAGCTCTGCTCAATGCCACAAAAACTTTGAAGCTTGGGGGCATGGGAGAAGGAACACTAACCAAAGATAAGGTGTTGCAGCTGCCCCATTACTCTGGCAAGTCCATCAAAGAAGAGTCTACTGTTGAGGATATGAAGCGGGCCATTTACGCAACTTTGAGGCACTGTCAGAGTACTAACAGTAAGCCACAGCACAGCCAGTGTCCAGATGGTCCTAACTCCTAGTGTTTTTACAAGAGAGCTGTTGCAAACAACCAACCGATTCCATCCCACAATAATAAAATTAAAACTTTCCTGAAGGAGAAGGTGGTGGCCCAGATAATGCCAGTGTACTTGAGACTAGCAAGTACAGTGTTGCCTCACTTATTGCGGTAGTTCGGTTCCGGGACCAGGCGCGAACCAGGAAATCCGCGAAGTAGGATCCGCCTATATGTAAATAGATATTTTAATATATTTTTACGTTTACACTGTATTAAACCTCCCTGCACTGTTAAAAAAACACCCTTTACATTATAAATAACAGCAAGCAACGTAAATTTTTATGAAAGTGATAGATAAAATTACGGTGAATGAGGTGATAATGACGTGACATACATACTCATTTACAATTATTTTTTCGTTTACGTACTGTATAAACCCTCCCTGCACTGTTAAAAAAACACCCTTTACATTATAAATAACAGCAAGCAACGTAAATTTTTATGAAAGTAATAGATAAAATTACGGTGAATGAGGTGATAATGACGTGACATACATACTCATTTACAATTATTTTTTCGCTTACGTACTGCATAAACCCGCCCTGCACTCGTAAAAAAACACTCTTTACTTTATAAATAACAACAAGCAACGTAAATTTTTATGAAAGTGACAGATAAAATTATGATGAATGAGGTGATAATGACGTGACATACATACTCATTTACAATTATTTTTTCGTTTACGAACTGTATAAATCCTCCCTGCACTGTTAAAAAAACACCCTTTACATCTATAAATAACAGCAAGCAACGTAAATTTTTATGAAAGTGATAGATAAAATTACGGTGAATGAGGTGATAATGACGTGACATACATACTCATTTACAATTATTTTTTCGTTTACGTACTGTATAAACCCTCCCTGCACTGTTAAAAAAAACACCCTTTACATTATAAATAACAGCAAGCTACGTAAATTTTTATGAAAGTGATAGATAAAATTACGATGAATGAGGTGATAATGACGTGACATACATACTCATTTACAATTATTTTTTCGTTTGCGTACTGCATAAACCCTCCCTGCACTGTTAAAAAAACACCCTTTACATTATAAATAACAGCAAGCAACGTAAATTTTTATGAAAGTGATAGATAAAATTACGATGAATGAGGTGATGATGACGTGACATACATACTCATTTACAATTATTTTTTCGTTTACGAACTGTATAAACCCTCCCTGCACTGTTAAAAAAACACCCTTTACATTATAAATAACAGCAAGCAACGTAATTTTTTATGAAAGTGATAGATAAAATTACGGTGAATGAGGTGATAATGACGTGACATACATACTCATTTACAATTATTTTTCCGTTTACGTACTGTATAAACCCTCCCTGCACTGTTAAAAAAACACCCTTTACATTATAAATAACAGCAAACAACGTAAATTTTCATGAAAGTAATAGATAAAATTACGGTGAATGAGGTGACAATGACGTGTCATACATACTCATTTACAATTATTTTTTCATTTACGTACTGTATAAACCCTCCCTGCACTGTTAAAAAAAACACCCTTTACATTATAAATAACAGCAAGCAACGTAAATTTTTATGAAAGTGATAGATAAAATATTACGATGAATGAGGTGATAATGACGTGACATACATATTCATTTACAATTCTTTTTTCGTTTACGAACTGTATAAACCCTCCCTGCACTGTTAAAAAAACACCCTTTACATTATAAATAACAGCAAGCAACGTAAATTTTCATGAAAGTGATAGATAAAATTACAGTGAATGAGGTGATAATGACGTGACATACATACTCATTTACAATTATTTTTTCGTTTACGTACTGCATAAACCCTCCCTGCACTGTTAAAAAAGCACCCTTTACATTATAAATAACAGCAAGCAACGTAAATTTTTATGAAAGTGATAGATAAAATTACGATGAATGAGGTGATGATGACGTGACACATACTCATTTACAATTATTTTTTCGTTTACGAACTGTATAAACCCTCCCTGCACTGTTAAAAAACACCCTTTACATTATAAATAACAGCAAGCAACGTAAATTTTTATGAGTGATAGATAAAATTACGGTGAATGAGGTGATAATGACGTGACATACATACACATTAACAATTATTTTTTCGTTTACGTACTGTATAAACCCTCCCTGCACTGTTAAAAAAAACACCCTTTACATTACAAATAACAGCAAGCAACGTAAATTTTAATGAAAGTGATAGATAAAATTACGATGAATGAGGTGATGATGACATGATACACATACTCATTTACAATTATTTTTTCGTTTATGAACTGTATAAACCTTCCCTGCACTGTTAAAAAAACACCCTTTACATTATAAATAACAGCACGCAACGTAAATTTCAATAAAAAAATGAAAATACTGAATTTTTTCTTCTTCAATATTTTAATATTTTTGTGTATACCCATAAAAAAAAAAAAAAAAAAAAAGCGATAGTGAGAACGCGAACCAAGAAGCGCGAATAACCGGGGTAACACTGTACACAGCTTTTGGAAAAATGCAAAGGAGACACACAAAACAACAATGAATGTCTCCACCAAGGCATATGGAATCAGCTTCCAAAAACAAAATTCTTTTCACTACAACGCATGATATATGGTGTGTACCGTGCTGTGATCCAGTTCAATTATGGATGCGAAGTAGTTGAAGGAATTGAGGGTTGCACAGCCAGAAAGTCACCAGGGACACAGACAAGACTAGACTGTGGATGTCAAAAAGGAAATCAGAGGTGCAAGAGGAGACTAGGAAGAAAATAAGAAATATTCAGCAGGAAGAAGCCTACAGCCGTGCAGAGGGTGAAACATACGGTCCTGGGATGGCGCCACTACCATAGAGGAAAAGTGGTGATTGGTGAGGAATATTACTGAGGAAAGGGAAGACTCACTGCAGGATAAAAAAAAAAAAAACCCTTTTCAGTGATTTGATATTCTGTGGACACCCCAGCAGTGAGACATTTTGTTGGTAACGGTGCAGGAAGCAAAATTAAACTGGTGACCTCGATGTGACCTCATGGTAAGTGGGTAGTCACAATTAGTAGTAAATACTTAGATAATTTTTTTATTAGTTGTCTACAGTATCACTATATGTTAATAATTATTACCATGAAAATGACACAGTTCACGAGAAAATTAAGTAAGATACAGTAATTTCAAAACTTTAAACGTCAATAACAACGAAACTTATTTTTTGCCTTTAACTATTCATAACAAAACTATTATGTATTGTATTTACTTCAAACTTGGCATGGTTATTAGTAATGACAGAAACTTTGTGCTGTAATTTCTTTTTCTTTGAAAAAAGTGAAAATATGCCATGTCGGGGGAAAATGAAGGAAAACTGATGATCGACGTGACATCACTCGCAACTTCCAAACGTCCATCTTCGGATTGCTATATTTCCTGACCAATGTACAATAAAGAAAAACCGATTATTACACGAGCTTTCCAATATGTTGGACTATGTACATGGTAAATTTCATGTCTCTAGTGCAAATAATCTGGCCCCCATGACGTAAAAAGTTGTGACGTCATATATCAATATACAGTATATTGTACTATGAGGTACATACTCTTGTTTTAAATATGTCCTGAAAGTTTCAAGTTGAAAGACCAAATACTTTTTTTTTAATATATAAAAAATATAATAATAATAATTAAAAATAAATCATAGTGGCTTTAGGTATACAGTATAAGCTTGAATTGAGCACATAAGAAATAATGACATTAGTAGTGTGCACAACCAAAACTTGAAGCAATCTTGTGTTGTAGCAACATGTTAACGCAACAAAACCTTTAAAACTTGCAATTATATATACAAAAACATCTTAATGCTTTATGGTCTAATATATATATATATATATATATATATATAAAAGGAAATCAAATCAAGGGTACTATTACTGGGAAGACGTGTTACTGACAAGGAGCTTGAGGGCTGTCTAAACCCTCAATGTTGTCTTAGGGTAATAATCTTCTGATGTCGGGTTAGATATACTGTAGGGAAGAATATTTAAATAATAACCTTTTGGAATTTATTTCTATGAGCAACCTGGGCGGGCAAAGAAAGCTGCCTTCATCAAGCCCAGGCATCATGAAAACATTTAAGACAAAAATGTAGCAGCTTAAAGACAAGGGAGATAGATAAGAATGATGAACAGTTAAAGAGTCTGAAAGAATAGTCAAAGTGATGAAGACCTAGAAATATCACAGGATGAGGCCGAGATGATAATAGATCAGGTATCTGAAATCAATAAGGTCATAAGATTAGGGAAGACAGAAACCAGGAGAAAGTTCCAAAGTCTAGAGGAGAAAGGGAAGAAATCACAGAATATTCCAATCCACAAGCTACAAAGCTCTGCACGGTACCTGTGTGATGAGATTGTTTATGCATTGTTAAGCAACCTCGCCAGAAAGGGAAGGACGAAACTCGTCAAATCACCAGATGAGTGATGGAAGAAGTAAAGATAAAAAATTGATGTAATGACACTTTATGGTGAAGAGAAAGAAAATTGCAATTAAAAGTAACAGCATGATCGTTTATAAGACTGATGGCCTCAGCTTCAACCCTATCACTGGGATAAGTGTATGAAGCACCCTAGATGTGAGACCAGTAATATAAGCTGGAACGGATAAGACCTTTATAAATTAAGTGTACTCTCATTACTGGCACATTCTTAATTTGTTTGCAATTAGTACCAATAACAAATCATTAGACTAAAATGGGAAGAGAGGGTGCTTTTCTGGAACTTCCATAAGGGTACTAAACCTAACTTAATATAGTCATTTAAGAGAGGAAAGTCACTCCTGAGGAATGTATTGCCACACTGGTAACTTGAGAGTATATTTGCTAATGTTTCAATATCATCAAAGATACTAGCCACTCAGCAATACGATTTTAAGCAAGCCTGTGTTATATATGAGACTAGAAAAATGTTTGAAATTTTGCAAAACTTGGATTCTAATCATATGAATGTTGAAGAGCAGAGATAAAAGTCAATTCCTCCATTAGTGGAAGCCTGTTTGTATAAAAGTTTCTAGTCATTACTATTTAGAAAAATTAGTATAGACATGTACTTCTTAGTCCAATAGGGATAAGCAAGGCAGCTTAACTGTTCCCAAATCAAATAATGACAGCACATACATTAAGGATTAGCAAGCCTGCTTGCTAAATTATTACGTACATATACAGCACACCAAAACTATAAATGGGATCTACAAGTCTGCGTACAAATCCAACCAAGTCTTGATAGCTGAAGCATACTATCCGGTATGCTTTGTATCATATATTTTCATTAATGTATGAATCGACATATGGAGAAAAATAAGGACCTTTGGGCCGAATAGGTCGAGCTGTCTACCAATAGTCTATATGCTTGAGAATACCAAACCACACCTAGTTCTATCAATCTAGAGTACTATATAGCAGATCATTGGCTCTGTTACTGGTTTTAAAGAAGAGTTAACAACTTTTTAGACTCTCCACTTCAAAGGCCCAGGGACAATCTATGGTTGTAGTCTGAAAACATTTACAAAAATTCAAGGTAGTATTTTTTTTTTACTTTAAAACTCCCAGTGAGATGGGGAAACAAAACATTGAAAAAATATTTAAAACAATAAACTTAATGACCAACTCAAGTCTAACTGAGGGTGAACTAACCAAACAAACCTAATGTTAAAATATCTTTCTTTCAAATTCAGCGTTGAAACTACCGCTATTACGGATTTGTGCTAAAGTTGGACTTTGAAACTGGTGAAGAGTAGAATTTGGATTTAGACTTTATTACTAAAGAAAAGAGTAGGATTTGGACACGTTGGAATTTGTAACTGGTTAAAAGATTAGAAGGATTTGGAAACATTGGAAATTGTAACTGGTTAAAATATTAAATGGATCTGGACTCTGCTACTGGTAAAAGGAGTAGAAGAATTTGGACTCAAGCTGGACTTAAGTTACTGGTGAAATGAGGAGGAGGGTCTGGCGCAGTTAGTAGTGACGGGGCCAATTCTACAAGCCAAAAATGATCAATGAAAATATTAACCTACAAACTCATTACATTAGAAGTTATGTAGAAAATACGGGCAAAATGACAATGAATACCTAAAGACATTCAAAAGCGTTATTTTCATAGAAAATTTTCCCGCATAAATTCGGCGTACTAGAACCGCATGCATATCCCCATAAACTCCGCGCTTCCTAAAACAAAGGGTATTTAACCATTTTGTGACATTAATACCCAAAAGTGCCTCATTCGTGATGACCCAGATCTCGGCATCAACACTGCCATCATTAATATCATCAATTAGTCATGGGGGAGCGAAATAAACAGCGAAAAATAACGAAAGTGTTTTTGTCTCATGGAAGGACCCAAACAAACATCGAAGAGTCGCGTGGCGGCGTGGTTACGGGCGGCCGTGGGATTCTTTCCCGCCCTTTTTTCACCCATTTCTTCCCCCTCAGACACCCATTTTCCAACTTCACATTGCTCTTACCCTTTCTCCTCTCCGTCGTGGGGAATGTTGCGGCCTCTAGGCCCATTGCCACCACCTCCAGGGTGTGTCATCATATCTCGCCATGCAGTGTCTTTCTTCATGGTTTCTTCAGTAGCAGCGGCACTCTCTCTCTCTCTCTCTCTCCCTCTCTCACTCGGGGGGCTTAAAACATGGAGGTGCTTAGAGCACGCGTCCTCTCTCCCCCCACCCCTCCCGCTTCCCCCAACGCCAATATTTCCTTCTATTTATCCTTCAGTTTGTCCTTTTGACCTGGTTTCAGTCAACATAGAGTCTTCCTTGGCACTCAATTACATTAGCCTATGACCAAGGGCTGCCCTTTATAATTTTGAAGGCCAGGGTGCCATAGTAAAGTGTAAGGAAATACGAATTTCTGGTGAAGAACCGCCAGGGGAATAAAAGAGGGCGGCATTGCGACTAGGGGCGATCAATAAGCTCTTAACGTTACCTCAGATTTTGTTACCTGAATCAGCATATACTCATCAAGTACTGTTTTCTCCTCATATTTTTATTTAATAAAAAAAACGTATAATTCGAAAATAACTCATCCTTAATAAGAATTACTAGTTTCGAAATTGTATATAATCTCAATGTGTTATTCTTGACAACACTCTCCATGCTTTGATGAGTAACTCAGATAGCGAATTATACTTTACCAAGAGACTTTGAAGCAAGTTCCATTAAACTTATACAACTGAAAAGACACGAAACATCATTAATTTTTTTCCATTTTCCTTTTGGTCCATTAATGATACTATGAAAACCTAATATTACGTTATTTCATTATTTCCTAAATTAATACTATCATAAGAGCGTACTCAGGTTTTAAATGGAATGAATTTACGCATAGGCAGAGGTCAACTGCTGTTTTCTATGGAAAATTATTTCTTAACAAAAATATCTGTGTAATGCATGC
Organism: Halocaridina rubra; assembly: GCA_037179515.1. Taxonomy (NCBI): domain Eukaryota; kingdom Metazoa; phylum Arthropoda; class Malacostraca; order Decapoda; family Atyidae; genus Halocaridina; species Halocaridina rubra. Next base: position 118,982 of record JAXCGZ010007702.1, read on the forward strand.
ATTATTCGTAATTATTTTAAAGAACTAGCTATATTCACCCTTTGCTAACATTTTCAATTTAAAAAGAAATAATAATAATGTAAAGCGCAATTTTTCGTGGAAAAAAGTACAACTATATTGCTCAGGATCAAAAGACTTATTCTTATTCACAAATTTTAGCATTCATCTTGGGAATTGAAAGTATCTAGAGTAAGCGAAATTGACTATATATATATATATATATATATATATATATATATATATATATATATATATATATATATATATATATATATATATATATATATATATATATATATATATATATATATATATATATATATATATATATATATATATATATATATATATATATATATATATATATATATATATATATATATATATATATATATATATATATATATATATATATATATATATATATATATATATATATATATGTGCGTGTGTGTGTGTGTGTGTGTGTGTGGTGACGTAATGGACCGAGATATTAGGCTCTCAACCGTAAGGTTAAAAGTCAACGTGCCCTGGTCAAAAGCAAAGAGGAAAACCCACCAGCGGTCGTTAAACGCTCGGTATTTCGTCTGTTTACAAACGTTGAACGCATGTTTTATGACATGTCACATGTCAGATATTAAGAACAAGGAGAGATTAATGTCTGGGTGTAAAAATTATCCCATTTCAATTATCCGATCCGGGGCACTGAGAAGTCACTTCTTAATTTCATCGCATTCTTAATGACTGAAGAGATGTGTGTCATGTGGGGTTGGCAGTCATTAACAGGAAACACATTGTCAGGGGTCAGGATTGGGTGCCGGGGAAATAAAAGTGTGGAGTTAACAATTTTTACATGGTAATACTTATATATTTTTACAGTAAAATTCATCTCCTCAGTATTTTAAATTGGAAGATAAATGCCCTTATAGATAAGAAAATTAAAATCATTCTGAGAAAAAGTGTATCATAATTTAAGATACATTGTCAGAAATATTGGCCTTGAATATGGTAAAAAAAAAATATTTTACTTTCCTATTTTATTTTATTTATGAAAACGGAACTTATTTGCAAAGACAAGTGATGATGAGAACAATCCTGAATACGTAACATCATAAAACTTAGGTCATGGCAAGAAAAGTGTTGGTTTCTGGCACTTTAAAAGAACACAGAAGCGAGAAGACATAGAATCTTGGCATGCACAATTATATTTCTACACTCATGATCTGCCTTTGGATTTCTGTCAATATATTTGTTTTAGTTTTAATGAGATCTTTCACATTGATTAATTACAGCAGTTCATCACACCCGTCATGGTAAGTACGCATACACAGGCTACTATCACCCCTTGAAAGGGGGTGGACCATTTAAAGCATACACATTCACCATAACCTACTATAGACTCAATGATTTGACTAGCGCGGGTTGACGGCCAGTGGAGTCGCGCATGCGTGATTTATGACGTCATTATGGGAATTTCTAAAAGCTCTTACGCGATTCCAAAGGCTGAACTTCTGGGTTCAAAGGGTTCAAATGCAGTTGCTCTACGATACTCTCCTCGCCGTTACTATTAGCTCTCTCTCTCTCTCTCTCTCTCTCTCTCTCTCTCTCTCTCTCTCTCTCTCTCTCTCTCTCTATATATATATATATATATATATATATATATATATATATATATGCAAAATAAACTGTTATATCACAGCACAATTTAAAAAAAGGTCCATATATAAAACACAAAGAGAAGCGAAGATGCACTATATATTACCACTGGACTCCAGTCGTAATATATAGTATCATATCTTTGTATGTAAAGAATGCCTTATTTATCTCCGCTTCTCTTTGTGTTTTATACATGGGCCTTTTCTGCTTCATATTATAGTTATATATATATATATATATATATATATATATATATATATATATATATATATATATATATATATGAATCATTTTTCACCCCGACCGGGACTCGAACCTAGGACTTATAATTACTAAGTCAAGGCGCTACCAACTACACACCACAAAAGGTTAAAAGGAATCCAACCTTATAGCTTATATCTGCTATACTTAGGGATGAACGCAGAACGCATGCTATCTGAATGCCACTATGTTCATATTACAGATTCCCCAACCTCACTCGTGGCTTCATTGTAGCATTTAATTCAATTCCCAATCTCATTCGTGTCATACAATAACCAAGCCAGCACATTACATATGTGAAAACATGAATCATTTTTTACCCCGACCGGGACTCGAACTTAGGACTTATAATTACTAAGTCAAGGCGCTACCAACTACACACCACAAAAGGTTAAAAGGAATCCAACCTTATAGCTTATATCTGCTATACTTAGGGATGAACGCATTCTATCTGAATGCCACTATGTTCATATTACCGATTCCCCAATCCCTAAGTATAGCAGATATAAGCTATAAGGTTGGATTCCTTTTAACCTTTTGTGGTGTGTAGCTGGTAGCGGCTTGACTTAGTAATTATAAGTCCTAGATTCGAGCCCCGGTCGGGGTAAAAAATTATTCATGTTTTCACATTCGTAATGTGCTTGCTTGGTTATTGTATGACCCGAATGAGATTGGGAATTGAATTAAATGCTACAATGAAGCCACGAGTGAGGTTGGGGAATCTGTAATATGAACATAGTGGCATTCAGATAGAATGCGTTCATCCCTAAGTATAGCAAATATAAGCTATAAGGTTGGATTCCTTTTAACCTTTTGTGGTGTGTAGTTGGTGGCGCCTTGACTTAGTAATTATAAGTCCAAGTTCGAGTCCCGGTCGGGGTAAAAAATGATTCATGTTTTCACATATGTAATGTGCTTGCTTGGTTATTGTATGACCCGAATGGGATTGGGAATTGAATTAAATGCTACAATGAAGCCACGAGTGAGGTTGGGGAATCTGTAATATGAACATAGTGGCATTCAGATAGAATGCGTTCATCCCTAAGTATTGCAGATATAAGCTATAAGGTTGGATTCCTTTTAACCTTTTGTGGTGTGTAGTTGGTAGCGCCTTGATTTAGTAATTATAAATCCTAAGTTCGAGTCCCGGTCGGGATAAAAAATGATTCATGTTTTCACATATGTAATGTGCTTGCTTGGATATATATATATATATATATATATATATATATATATATATATATATATATATATATATATATATATATATATATATATGTGTGTATGTGTGTGTGTGTGTGTGTGTGTGTGTGCTTCCCTAATTGTGTTTACGGGAAAGAGCCCAAAGCTCGTATCTTCCCGTCTCCTCATCGGTTCCATTTTATACTTAGTGATACTTATCATACCTCTCCTTAAAGCTATGGATTGAGATAGCATTAACTACCTCCTCGCTTAGCCAATTCCAATTATCAACTACTCTTACACTGAAAAAGTATTTCCTTACATCCTGCAAAGAAGTTTTCTTACGAAGCTTCAAACTGTGACCTCTAGTTCTAGAGCCAGCCATATCAAAATATCGATCCCTATCCACTCTATCATAACCATGAAGGAATTTAAAGACTGTCACCATATTCCCCCTCAATCTTCCAGCTTCGAGTGATGGTAAGTCTAATTCCCTCAGCCTCTCATCATAACTGAGATTGCGTATTTCTGGCACCAGTTTCGTGGCATGTCTTTGAACTTTTTCAAGCTTATCTATGTGCTTTTTCAAGTGTGGATTCCAAAAGGGGGCTGCATATTCGAGTTTTGGCCTCACATAGTTTACATAAATATTTATGAACATTTCCTTGTCCATGTACCTGAAGGCTACCCTTACATTTGATAAGAATGCATATGCTGCCCTTACTATGCCATTTATATGTATTTCTGGAGACAAATCTGCCAGTATGTTTACTCCTAGATCTCTCTCATTTTCTCTCTCTTGAAGTTGTACTCCAGCTACCGAGTAGTCAAGCTTGGGCCTTCTTGCCCTTGTACCCATTCTCATTACCTTACATTTTGAAGTATTGAATTTCATTAGCCACTTTTCTGACCACTCATGCAGATTATTTAGATCCTCCAGAAGTTCTCTACCACTGTTCTCGTTTTTTACTTTCTTCACAATCTTTGCATCATCTGCAAACATATTCATGAATGAATTTACAGACTCTGGTAGGTCATTTACATATACAAGGAATAAAAGTGGCCCTAAAACTGAACCCTGTGGAACTCCACTACTAACTCTTCTCCATTCAGACACTGAATGTCTTACTCTAACCCTCTGTTCCCTTCCTTCTAAGTAAGTTTTTATCCATTCCAAAACATTTCCACCTATTCTAGCCATTGCTTGCAGCTTCCTAATAAGTCTCCCATGTGGAACAGTGTGTGATTACCTAATTGTGCTTGCGGGAAAGAGCCCAAAGCTCGTATCTTCCCATCTTCTGATCAGTTCCATTTTGTACTTAGTGATACTTATCATACTTGTCCTTAAAACTATGGATTGAGTTAGCATTAACTACCTCCTCGCTTAACGAATTCCAATTATTAACTACTCTTACACTAAGAAAGTACTTCCTTACATCCTGCAAAGAAGTTTTCTTACGAAGCTTCAAACTATGACCTCTAGTTCTAGAGCCAGCCATATCAAAATATCTATCATAACCATGAAGGAATTTAAAGACTGTCACCATATCCCCCCTCAATCTTCTAGCGATGGTAAGTCTAATTCCCTCAGCCTCTCATCATAACTGAGATTGCATATTATTGGCATGTCTTTGAACTTTTTCGAGCTTAGCTACGTGCTTTTTCAAGTGCAGATTCCAAAAGGGGGGCTGCATATTCAAGGTTTGGCCTCACATAGGTTACATAAATATTTCTGAACATTTCCTTGTCCATGTACCTGAAGGATACCCTTACAGTTGATAAGAAAGCATAAGCTGCCCTTACTATGCCATTTATATGTATTTCTGGAGACAAATCTGCCAGTATGTTTATTCCTAGATCTCTCATTTTCTGTCTCTTGAAGTTGTACTCCTGCCACCGAGTAGTCAAACTTGGGCCTTCATGCACTTGTACCCATTCTTATTACCTTACATTTTGAAGTATTGAAGTCCATTAGCCACTTTTCTGACCACTCATGGAGACTGTTTAGATCTTTCTGAAGTTCTCGTTTCCTACTTTCTTCACAATCTTTGCATCATCTGCAAACATATTCATGAATGAATCTACAGACTCTGGTAAGTCATTTACATATACAAGGAACAAAAGTGGCCCTAAAACTGAACCCTGTGGAACTCCACTATGAACTCTTCTCCATTCAGACACAATGTCTTACTCTAAACCTCTGTTCCCTTCCAAGTAAGTTTTTATCCATTCCAAGACATTTCCACCTATTTTAGCCATTGCTTGCAGCTTTTTAATAAGTCTCCCGTGTGGAACAGTGTCATATGCTTTCTGGAAGTCTAGGAATATGCAATCTGCCCAGCCCTCTCTTTCCTGTAAGATTCGGCTTACCTCATCATAAAATTCTAATAAGTTTGTTACTGTTGATCTACCTTTTCTGAAGCCATGTTGTCTCACTGACAAAAAGTTGAAGGATCCCAAGTAAAGAGAGATATGTTTCCCTAGTAGTTTCTCCATAACTTTGCAAACTATGCTGGTCAAGGAAACTGGTCTATAGTTTAGATCCGTATCCCTCCTTCCCCTTTTGAAGATAGGTATCACGTTAGCTTGTTTCCAGCATCTTGTGTGTGTGTGTGTGTGTGTTGATAGAACTACTGGTGTTCACAGTCTTTGGAATGTTATATATGGAAATTTACTGGAATAAGTGCAATTTGGGAATAAAACATATGACTGGATGTCAAAGAGAATTCCTAAACTTGAACCAACATGAATTTAAGTGGAAGAAACCAAAACTATTTTCATAGATTCAGTGAAACAACTGCAAGTCAATATTCTTTTCATTAAACTGCTTATTTATGTATTTATGCAGCACGACGTATACATTTTAA